>VZRW01003356.1:103823-220409 GCA_013398125.1 Aegotheles bennettii | reverse complement strand
GCCGGGGCGCGGCCCGCCCGCCGCCGGGGCCGCCGATTGGCCGGTTCCCGCCGCAGGGCCCAATCAGAGGAGAGCGAGGAGGGGCGAGGGGGAGGCCCAGCCAATGGAGGGGCACTTCCTCGCGCCATGAGCCCCGCCCCTGAGGCGGAGGGCCCGTCCTGCACTGCTGCGGCGCGCTTCCGGCTCGCCCCGCGGNTGAGGCGGACCGGAAGTGACGATTGCCCGGGGGGGCGGCTCCGGTAGGGCCGGGCACGGCGGCCTCGGGGGCGCGGGGCGTCCCCACCCGGGCTGGGGGCGAGGGCTGGGTCAGAGGCCGCGCCCGGCCCTGTCCTGCAGAGCCAGGCTCCCGGGGGCGCTGCTCAGCTCCCGGGAGCAGAACGGCGGGGCCTTGGAGGAGAAAGCAGCGAGAGGGAGGGAGAGAGGGAGGGAAGGGCTCAGCCCTTGGCCTTGTCCTGACCTGCAGCGTGCTCCAGGGGATGCTGAGGGCCCGCCCAGCACACCCAGCCCTCGGCCTGAACACCGACAGACAGAGCACCCGCCAGCGTGCGGGGCAGGAGCCTGGGCTCCCTCCTCTGGCTGCGAGCTCGTACACGGGCACTGTGCTGCTGGATGTGGGGAACCGAACCTCAGCCCCGCTGCAGCCCAGGCCAACGGCTCCAGCTCGTTAAAACAAAATGTTCACACGCGTGAGGGCTAACGGGGCACCTGCAGGCAGGAGTAACTCCCAAACGCCTGGAGCTCGGGGGAACCGAGCCCTTTCATCAGCGAATTGCTAAGAGGAAGCTGCTGTAAACAGACAAGAACCAGATAACAGCCCATGTCAGCTTCAGCTTAAACGGCACCCACCTATGGCAAAGTGAATGGTGCAGTACCTGTAAAGAATTTTCTTTGCTTAGTATTAATTTCCTCTTTCCCTTTGGCCTTCGACTTGTTTCTTGGTCCATTTTACAGGTTTTTCAGGTGCATTAAGACTCTTTCTCCCCTTTACAAGGCCAAGCCAAGCTACATCCAGGTGTATTTGAGTAGCATCAAATTCGTCTTTCAGGGATACGAATTCATGTTTTGTAAAACTCACTAAAGTACCTTGGTTTTATGCTGTTATTTGAATTTAATATTTCATATTCTTCTAGGAAAGGATCCAAGAGGCAGATAAGCTTTTAATCAATAATTCTTATTGATTATAATGACCTGGCAGTTGGAGAGGGCTCAGAGGAATGCAAGGAAGAACTGGAACTGCCAAAGGTTTAGACTTTAATCCTGTCCCCTCTGGTCATAAAGTACCTGGCCCAATGAGGGGGGTGCTCATAGGGTAACCCACAACTTCATGTAAAGGTTTCTCAAAAAACTTCAAATGTTAATTGCTCAGAGGATTGTTAAGTAATTTCATGAGAAGGTTCATGATGCACCCACTGAGCAAACCACAGGAAAGTATTGAGACTGTAAAATATATTTTGATCAAATAGTTCCGTGCTTAAAGGACAATTGCACAAGTTTTGCAAAAGATACCAGTCAGGAAGGCCCCAGCTTCATTAATGATTAACAAAATACTAGCTGTTGTTCAAAGTGTACATACAACATCCTCAAAGATAAAGAGGAGCACATGGGTCATGATTTATGATCGTTCAAGGCAATTTTTAAGTTAAGATTTGACTGCCAGCTTCTCCAGAGAATGGCACTGGTTTTTTTTATTTTGAGTGGTATTTGCTGCTGTAATTGATGCAAGAGCTCTCTGCCTGTCTGTGGGGACAGGTGAACATTAGGAACATTTCTGTCCAACACTTTTTGGACATTAGGAAAAATTCTTGGACATCAGGAAAATTTTTTTCACTGTGAGGGTGATTGGGTGTTGGAATAGGTTGCCCAGGGAGGTGGTGGAGTCACCGTCCCTGGAGGTGTTCAAGAGGCATCTGGATGGGTGATGTGGGTTAGTGGTGATGTAGGTAGGGGTTGGACTGGGTGAGCTTGAAGGTCTCTTCCAACCTCAGTGATTCTATGGTTCTGTAACAATCCATCTGCATAGAAGAGGAAGGTTAAAAAAAAAAGGCAATTTGTGAAGGGAACCTGGGCTCACAGACAAGTCACTAGCGTGGGCACTCGCAACCAAGTTAGAGCTTTTAGTGAGGAGAATTGAAATCACCACAGGCAAAATACCTCTTTTAAGCTTGAGAAGATGACAACAGTACCCTGAATTCATTAATTTATTATGTCAAAAATTCTTGTCAGCACTTCCATTAATGGATAACAACTCAAATTATGGCATTAATTAATTTCAGTGACCGTTATGGGATGTTTATGGTCCAGTTAATAACTTAGCAGGCATTCTTCAGTGTGCTACAAAGTTACCTTACATTCCTATCATTGAAAAGTTAAAGTTTTAACTGAGAGCTCAAAAGTTACCCTAAGCAGACATTTGTGGACCTAAAGGGGATTTTATAAAAGTAAGTTTCAGAAATAACGCTAAAACCCCCTGGTAAATGATACAAAAATGGTGGTTTGTGGAAAACTAAAAGCAGTGCACTTCCCTCTTCTGACCGAGGTAAGACAGGACCCAGATACAGTTTGACTTACATGTAGCAAGTCTGGTTTATCTGGGTACTGCACTGCCATTAACATAGCTACCTAGCAGTTACAAGGTCATAAATTGGTGATTTTTATGCTGGGAATTGTTTTCTTCTGACAAAAATGAATACCCTCTGCTGAGGGTATCCCGAGGGGGTACAGCAAGACCCATCCTCTTGCAGTTCAGCCTTTAAGAGCTGGGTAAAGCCCATCCATGAGATCAAACTGACTGGTGGCATTTCTGAAGATGTTATAGTTAACTACTTTAGGACACAAAGTGTCCTTATTCTGTTAAAATACAAATATTACAGTGCATATCTTTTTCTTTAGCACCGTTTGTGTCCCTGCCTGATTTACAACAAGTTTTCTGTCGAGGCTTTGTGGTGTTTGTTCAGGTTTTGTTGTTTTTAAAGTACAAGCCTGTGATGTGTTTGCTGTCTTTGGGGCTGGTTCCTGGACCAGTCCTGATCCCAGAGGATCTTCTGAGGATCAGCGGTGCACACAAACACCACTTCCCGGGCAGGTCTGGACAACCTAAAAGGAGGTTGTAGTGAGGCTGGTGTTAGTCTCTTCTCCCAAATTGCTAATGACAGGACGAGAGGAAATGGCCTCAAGTTCCGCCAGGGGAAGTTTAGGTTGGAGATTAGGAAGAAGTTCTTTACTGAGAGGGTGGTTGGGCACTGGAATGGGCTGCCCAGGGAGGTGGTGGAGTCACCGTCCCTGGGGGTGTTCAAAAAACGGGTTGATGAGGCACTTGAGGCCGTGGTCTAATGGTGAGGAATATGATGGGATAAAGGTTGGACTTGATGACCCTGGAGGTCCCTTCCAATCATAATGATTCTATGATTCTAACTCCAACATACGCTACAACTCCAGCTGTAGGTTCAGTGCAAATCAGCTGAAGCACTCAGATCTCCAGTTTTCCTAATTACGATGCAGTGTTCTCAACTTTTGCCAGAACAGTTTAAACATATCTTTAGGCAGAGAGTGATTACAAACAGAAACCTTGAAAATAAAAATCTCCCTGTTCTCTTTTTCAGTTTTTAAACTAGCCTTGTGATTTTTTTAATGCCTACAGTTGACACTCCACGTATCGCAGGATGAATGGTAGTTGCTCCCACAGCTTTTTTAATTTTTAATCCTGATTTTTCTGTTAGTCTTCCCATAGTTCAACTTTCAGGATGGTTTGTTGCTAAACTTGCATATTGGCCCTGTACTCGGGGTGAGTAGAGTCAAGTTCAAGCTGTTTTAAAGACTAAGCAAATAAAGAACGCCAATTTCTATCACAAAAGTAGAATTGTTCTTTTTGAGCAACAGTCTTGCCTGGAAGAATTGTCACACTTTTGATGCTGTCTGTATTCTACAGAAAACTAGAGTGGGTTTAACCAAATAGGGACCATTGGAAATCCACACACTATGCACATATGGTACGTTTTTTATTCTCTTTTCCTAATAAAATTCCTATTCCCCAACATGGACAATATAAGCACAATGCAGAGTCCCACACATTAGGCATGTGAGCCTGTTTTGAGGATGAGATTGCAGAATTTGTGCCTAAATTGTAAATATTTGCTTATCAGTAAGGCTGAGAGCAGAGGCTACAGGACAGAGAAGACTTTATAGAATGATACTGCTTTCCTCCTGGCTCCCTCCCAAGCTTTGCCTACACAAAAAGTGTTCAAAACTTTCAACCTGCCTGGCCGAGTTAAGCATTTTGAGATCCCAAATTGCTTCTCTAACCCTCCGAGCAGGTCAGATCCACAAGCCTGGCTTGTCAGAGCTGACATTTCCTGTGACCCTGCCATTCCGTGCCTGCACACCCCGAACAGCAGTCCCACCAACTGCAATGGGGAGACTTGATACAGCAGAGAGCAAGTGAGTGCACTGGGAGCCTGGTTTTGCAAATGTAGCTGGATAAATGAGTTCTAAGCTGAGTTGTTACTGGGATGTGGGAGAAGGGATCCTGAGACACTCCTTCCTCCATCTGCTCTTCACTAACACTGGCCCCGGCATCCTCCCGTGGAGGTGATGGCCTTACCAATGCCCAGGTGTGGGACTGAAGCGTGGACAGAGCTGAGCAGCACGATGACTGTGACCACACTGAATTCTGATGCCTGAACAGGTTTGTATCCTCTCTGCTTACAGTAATCGGCCTCAGGGGACAACCTTGTTAGCCCCTGCACACAACCCTTGATTTACGGAAGTGTCCCCACTCCGTTGTATTGCCACACCAAAAGACAGATGCACACTGCCATCCAAACCTAAAGGCAGGTGCTCACAAGTGTGTGGGAAGAGTAACTTCAGAGGGACTTGAACAGCAGGTTTTTAGATAAGGGTGGGGAAACAGAAGCAGATATAGGGAAGCAATGAAGACAGACAAGGATATGGTGAAAACAAGCCCCATGGTCCTGAGAAGAGCTAGAAGGGGACACACCTATCTACTCAAGATATCCTCAGCAGAGGTTGGAAGTTATGTCAGAAGAAAACAATTCCCAGCATAAAAATAATGAATTTATGATCTTGTAACTGCTATATAGCTGAGCAGAGGCTGAGGAAGGGGGGACCAGAGGTGGGAGTGGACATCCTGACTTTCCCTTGCTGTTTGGTTCCTTTTGTACTGGGAACTGTGCACGGCACTTGTAAGTGCAGTCCCATCAGGGAACTCCAGCACCTGTTCTTCCTTTCTGGTTTGCTTCTTGAGTGGATAGAAACAGTGCTGTGTTTGCTGCATGCTTGTATTAGACAATCTAAATTTCAAATCACCCCGACCTTTGTATTGAAATGGATGAATTTTATAAAACCCCACTGCAGTTTCATTAGTTTCACACCTTGGAACCCAAATATAGCCTCAATTCCTTTGCTTTTTTTAAACCTAAAACTGAACACATTTCCAATAAAAACATGCCACTCAACGAGTCTACAAAAGCAGAAGTGATATTGTGCCACAGTTCTAGGTGTGAGACTGCCAACATACAAACAGCCATACCAAAGTAGATGATTGAACACTATCATGTTTAAGCACACTGTATTCAGCCAAAAAGCAATAAGCTAAAGTTTAATGCAGAGAGTGAACCACAATATAAATTGAAACTCAATTAACATCAAGATTATCTGGACTCTATGACCTTAGCTCTTGTCAAAGCATAGTAATTTTTAATTATAAGAAAAATTTGAATACTGTACACAATATTTTAGTCATAAAGAGGTACGGTAAGTTCACAGCTCTCAGGAATGTGCTGATGCAATAAGCTATATATTGCATCAGAATTCCAATGCAAAGCATTCAGCCAGTGTGCCCGGACTGATATGCCAAGCAGCCCACAGTCCTGGTCCTGCAAGTCAGCTGAGCTTCAGCAGATAGCCCAAGGAGACGTGAAACATCAAGGTATTTATAAGTCTGTATTACTTCATCTAAGCACAGTTTTATCTAAAAAGACTGCGAATGTAATTTGAAAAAGAAGCAAAAAAATAACATATCTGTGAATATCATATTGAGCACTAAAACATTCCTGTCACTGCTCCTAGCACACGTGGACAGTGGCATGGCTTGTAAAGATTGTGGAGCTATAGTAAAGTAAATTCCACCACGTTGACTGTACTGCTCAAACCATTCTCAAAGGGTCTGCGACCACCAGATCTATTTGAAGGTTTGAACCTGTGAATTAGCAAAGGCTGTGCAGCCTGCATTCCTGTGTTATAGCATTGTAATTACAATAATAATAATTATTTAAAATCACCCCCGTTCTTTTCTTACCGCAAGTAGCTGCTGTTACTGGTGGGATACTGGTGATGGTGGTAATGTTCAGGCTGGCTGTGCCAGAAAAGCATTTTGGGATGAGATGAAGCGTTGTGCTCAGCTAAGAGATGGTCACTGCAGGGATGGAAGAGAGGAAAGAGAAAACAAACACATTCAGATTAAAGTTGCAGTTGAGCTCCTCTCACACCTTCACATTCAACTGCTGCCAGCAAGTTTGCCAGTGTCACCCTCCCGAAGAGGCAGGCAGCTGAAACCTTGGCTGCTCCCCAGCCTTGCTGTGCTGCAAGTTGCTGCCCAGCTGCCAGGCTGATGTGACACCAGCATCCCCACTGACCTCCTCCCCTCCCTCGGCACTGTCAGCATCACTGAGCAGGACCGTGTGTTACAGAGCCAGGAGACAGAGGAATTTCATAGTACTTCTGCCTCAGAGAGGCGTGCAGCTCCCTCTTTACACAGCCCACTCAGGATACTTGGAACAGCATAAACTGTACAGCCATGACTGATTGAAGAGAAAAAGAAAAAAGGTGGAATATACAATCATCTCTTTAAGGCAAGCAAGGTGCCTTCTCAGTAACATTTGACAGCATCCCTTTCGCCTGTTCACTCCGTACAAGTTCAAGTGTCAGGCTGCTACAGAGTACAACTTCAGTTACCTCCCTGCCATTAAAAAAAAATAGATTTAAAAAAACCCAATGAAAACACTGTCAAACTGCAGGGAAAATATTTACTCCAACACCTACCCACCCACCCTACCCCTCATACACACACATTTTAGGGAGAAATCATATTCAGCTGCAAAACAGCTGCTTGGGGCACTCGTGTCTTGGTGCCATTTGCTTGCCTGGGTTTGCAGCCAGGAATGTGATACCTACTTTAAACCACACAAAATAGTGCTGGTCAATCCTGCTGAGACCTTGACACTCGGAAATAAAAGGGGGCACACATCCAAAAACCACATCTGAAAACAGCTACCTGCAGAGGGCACTCATTCTGCTTGAAATAGGAAGGACTACAGACAAATGGGAGCAGCTCCCTAGTTTGTTTTTTTGTGTGTGTTTTTTTTTGTTTGTTGTTTGTTTTTTTAAATACCATCCACACACATTTCTTGTTCCTTACAGTTCCTTCTATAAAAAGATACTTTTAAAAGATATTGCAATATTGTGACAACACTTAGGCTATGAAAATCAAAGAGCAAGGTTCTAGAAAACAAAAAGGAATTATTTCTTATTACAGCAATAGCAATAGGCAGCAGTTAAAAAAATAAATAAACAGCATTGATGGTTGGGGTTTTTTTTTCATAGAATTAGGCAGTTCTCCTTTATCATTCTTAATCAACATTAAACAACACAAACAAGAAGCAAAGGCCAGAATAATCACAGAAGAGGAACTGTTAATATAGGAAGAGAAAGAAATGCCCACATGTATCATTGTCCAGAAAAGCAGACAAGAATTGGGACTGCTGGCTTAGTGATTCCAAGATATTCTCTTCCAAGAGGCACCTAGGTACCTCAGGGAGGGCTGTCAGAACACAGACCTGCTTATGTACACCAATTGATCTTTGCTCAAGCAAGGATGAGAGCCAGAGAAGTCTTTCCAGGGTTAGTTTTTCCAATTACATGTAACTGCTTACTCTTAATAAACACCCCCCTAGCAGATGTAAAGGGCTGTATAAGTCCCAGTGATCACTGCTGCATTTTTTAATAATAAAATTGATTTGGTTTTAGTGACTGTAGAAAAAGACTATGTATCCTGCTGTCCAGTTTGCTCCATCTACTGGCAAGCTGTAAAACAAAATCAGTCTCCAGCTCTAGATTTAGGCAAAGGTGTCGAATGCACACAAGCACGTTGTATGTGGAAGCCCCATTTCCCTTTGCATTGATTATTCTCAAGAAAAGGACCACACATCCTTCAAACCACATTCATCATCTTCCCTCGGGGCTGACATGAGCTTCCCACGTAGAGGATCAGCATTTATTTTGTTCTGTGAATTGTACTTCTATTAAATGGAAAGAGCAGAACCACAGGCTCACCCCTTAACTCGAAGGGCTTTCAGTCCCTGGCACAGAACGGCTCCCACCGCTGTGTGCATCCCACAGACCAGCTCCCATCCCCGTGTGCATCCCACAGACCTGCTCCCACCCCTGTGTGCATCCCAGAGAGCTCACATGGCTTGAAGTTACCAGGAACTCCCCTCTCTGCCCCCCACAAAGGAGCCTGTTGCTTCTGACAGATGCTGGTTTCTCAAAACGTGGGTGGGAACACTGCAGTTTCCATCGGTCTGGTTTTGTGGAGTCCGGGAGAGAACTTGGGAGCAAAAGCAACCGGGACTCCCAGACTAATCAGCAGCCTGCTTTATTTTATATATATGCACAGTCATACATCTACATATGCATACTAAAAACCACACTCATGTTTTGCCTCTTTAGCACAGTGGATTTTGTTATTGGCCCTTTTCAAATTTTGGTATTTTTCAATAACACGAAGAGAACACATCAGGAGTCCTAGATGTGTTATGTCAGGACAGACAACTTGCTGTCCTTGGAAACAGCCACCTCAGGGGAGCTCAGGCAGGCAACTGCAGACCAGGCTACTGGGCTGGGTTTACCCCGAGTGTCCTGAGCATGGATAGTGAGCAGGAGCTATTAGCCCAGGTTCTCTGATTTCAGTCCTCTCTGTCCTTAGCTTGCCCAGCTGTTAACAAAGCTTTGACTCTACTGACCACATAAGTAGGGCACAATGCAGCACAGGAGCATCACAGCAAATGTGCCCATCCAGCCTCTTACCTTCATTTGATTAAGTATTACCTTATACAGACTAAAAATAACTGAGGTTATATCCAAAAAGCTACTGCCTTGAGGAGATGGGGTGTTTGTTAGTAGAGGAGGGTGAAATGAAGACTATTCCAATCTCAGTTTCTAAGTACCTGCTTCATAAGAGGCAGAAGTTCAAGACCTGTGTTACAGCTACCCCTCATGCTATGCAAGATATTTCCAACTTGAAAAGAGTGTGACTACAAAAGCTGCCACTACAAACCATCATATCCCACAGCAACCACAGTTCCTGATGGTGTAGAGAAGCAAAGCAAAACTAAATCTTGTAGACTTCCATGCAAAAAGCACTGTGAAAGAAGAAAAGTTGCTTTTTTCCCCTCCCAGGGTTGACAAGATGCTTGACTTATCACTCCTTGAAGCATTGAGTTCCTTGTATGGGAAGTACTAGACAGAACATGTCAGAAAGATGTTATTCAAACTGAAATGAAACACTATCAATAAATAAATCAATCAGTTTCTTTTCTTTCTTCTCTCCACAGCCTTGTGCTTTGACTGATCTTTGTTGCAAACAGCATATGGGTAAAGTTTCAAGCACAGCATAGCTGAGTTCTTAAAACTGGGATAAACTTCCCAGGTTATATTTAATTCTGGTATTTTGCCCGTGAAGCACTGTGTATTCTCCACACCCACACGGGCTGCCCTTGACTAACCTCTAGACATACAGGTATGTGGTTACACAGTCTTGCAAGTTTGGGGACAAATAAGGTGAGTTTTTTACCTTGTGGTGTTTATTGTTAAGGGGCTATTTTTGTTTCTTCTTTATAATCTGCCCAGTAAGTACTAAAACAGATGTCAGCAAAGGAGCATTGTATACACAAACAACAAGACATTATTTATTTAAAACATCTCTTGCTTTAAGGCTTGTGTATGGCATGCAAAGTCCAACCTGCAATTTAAGGTGGGGAGGCTAATGTTTTGCTAACAGGTGGGTCTGCACTGAAATTAAGTACTTTAGCATATGGTGCCTGAAAACTTTTAATTGTTGGATTTTTCCATGAGCAGCATCTAAAATGATGAGGTCTCCTAAGGCATCAGTCAATTTGGTAATCTTTTTTATAGTGATCAGACTCCTCACTTCATTTTCTGATTGCCCTTCTGAGAACTACAGCACATAACACTAAATATTGGTATTATAACTGGGTACACACACAGAATGTCATCTTTGCTGTTTGTTTTTAGCAAGTAAAAATTATTCTGCAGAAAACAACACACAAAAAAACCCTGTCACATCCCATATAAATTCAGTATATATTCTGAAAAAAAATAGAATTTTTTTGCTGCCCAGCGATGATTTTTAGTTGTGCTTAAACTGGCTAGTGGCCAGTTTAAAATCAGAACACAGGTTTATATGTACACAGCAGCAATCCCTACATACTTCAGGCCCAAACAGACTATAAAGGAGACAGCAGGGCTATTTTCATGTGTCCTGTTTGGTCTTTGGTTGTTTAACAGGTGCTGCCAAATGCAGGGTAGCTTTGGAATGAAAATACCTGTCGAGTCAGCCATCGGCAACCCTGTTCACCTACATCACTATGTGACAGTGAGGTATTCACACATAGATGATCCCCCCTGCTCGGATGGGCTGCGAGTCCATCACACAGGGATGTGAAAGGTGATGGAACGCATTTCCAGCCCTTCCTTGTATGCACTTTTGAATACAGCTCTTTGTCTCCGGGAGCGGGACTGTATTCACAGCCACTGTGATGATCGTAAGCGCTGACGGGTAACAACCAGAACCAAGAAAAACTTCTGCGTGTGACCCATCACCACACTGACTCCCGTCCTCACCACACATCTCCTGACGCATTAAGACCTGGCTCAGCCCAGCCCTATTCCTATGTCTGGTCATCTCAAGGTGGCACTAAGCATGCAACAATCACTGCTAACACACAGGCTGCAAACAGCGATGCACCGTGTCTGTTTTGTGCAGTAGAGGATAAGCAGCAATGCCCACATATCCTCCATGTCCACCTGCCACCTTTATTCTAGATTGTTGGATGGTTTTAGACATTCTACTCTGGGCCTGCTTTAATGTTGAAGCACTGTAAGAACTCGTGCATTTACCAGTTCTTCCTCTGTGATAGTGAACCCTTCTTGAGAAGCAGGGCTACCAACAAAAAGAAAGGGAAAATGGGAAAAAACAAAGAACATTTTTCGTAGACCTCCTAAATTCCAGCAGAACACCTTAGGACACCAAGAGCACAGAGACCAGGCAACACATCACGAGGTACCTGACCAGAATGGCACTGAGCACACTAAATACTTCAATAGCTCCTGATTGCTTTGATGAGACACATTAGAGATGTACCAGATCCTATGTTGGACTTGCTTCAGCGTCTCTTTGGTATGACACACCCAGAGAACTCCCTATGCAAAGGAGAAATCTGGATTGCTCCCAGTGCCTCGAGTGTCAGTTTGCAAAAAACATAGGTCTGGCTCTTTCTGAGGAACGCAGGGTATGCTCCTTTCCTCATGGGATCCAAATCCTTTTAAATAAGGTCTGCAAGTCTCCATTGCAAGGTGTCACTGCTCTGTAGTTTGTTCATCTGTAGTGTATTCCTCACATTAACTTCTGAATCTAAGAGTATGCAATGAGGTATGAACTGAGGAATAAACGTCTTGCTGACTTCACATCTTATGATAGAGGCAGGGTAGGTATCACCTCTGCTTTGTTCTGTTGCCTGTTAGGAAGACTTAGGGGCTGCAAAGGAATCTATCATACGGAGATCGTTTGTAGGCATAGACAGGCAGGAACAATGCCCAGAGAAAATTTTGACTCAAGCCATCACATCATACCCAAATCAGAACTTAAGTTAGCAGGTTTTCATGCCTGTGGCAAAGGATGGAGTCAGGTTTTTTTGCAGAAGGTTCACCAGTCTGTAAAGCAGACAAGGTCAAGTGTTCAAGGCAACTTTGGCACTCTGCCAGGTCTAACATTTTCTTTCTAGCATCATGCTGTCTTGGCTTTGTGGACAAAATCCTCCAGTATCAGTGTTTTCCTCTTAATTCCCAATGCAGAAAGCAAGCCATTCTGTACTGCAAGAAAAACCCCTTCCTAAAACCCTTACAAATCACATGGGATTTTTAAGATTTTTAAGAACAAGAACCTCAACTTACAGGAGTTAAATTAAGTATAGGACACCTTGTCTCTCTTCTCATATTCTGTAACAACTCTGTTGTTTTCCACCTCCTAACAGAGCAAAAATCTCCTTTCTTACATGGTTGAAGAAGCAATGGCTCATTAACAGACTTCTGCGAAAGGGCGGCCTCTGAGGATACCAGCAGTTAATTCTGAACAGGGTTTGGAAAAGTTTAATCTGACAATTTCTGGAAAATCGGGTAACATCCAATTAAGACTTCTCTCCTCAAGCAAATACAGGCTATGTAAATAGTGATGCACAAAAACTCCTTACAAGGGAAAACAGATGGTTCTGTCTGGGTAAAATAGTTCAATTGGTTACTTGGCCCACATGGCCACAGCTTTCATCCGAAAGACCAAAAATCACATCAAACACCTCCAAATTTCTCGACATAAAATACAACCATCTATAGCGACACTTTGTATGGTGCAGAAATGTTTCATCCACATCAGTTTAAGTTGTGCTGAAAGGACAAAAAACAACAGGCCACAAATTGCTGCTTTACAAGAGAGGCTTTTTGCACTTGTGTACCATTACAGTTACATTTCATGATTTCAGATTAGCAGATAGTTTAATTAAGCATTTTCAAACATGCTAATCTGTAATTCTAGTTGAAACAGACACATCCAGTTCCTCCCACAGGCTTGCACTTCAGCTGTTTAAATCAAGTTGAAATCACAGTTCCCTTGTCTTCCCTGGTATTTTAACATGAACACCATATGCTCAGGCTAAACAAACTCTGCTAAGGACTGGGGGTTTTGTACTTTTTCTCCCCTCCATACAGGCAGGTCCTCAAAAAGCAGGACAGATATTCACCTTTGCCAGCACTTCTGGCATAAGTTTCTGATCCCAGGGTGCTGCTGGAGGACCAATCTGAGATTGCTCCCCAATGTGATTTGCCTGGAATAGATTAAGGGAGCTCCCACAAGGTACTCCACTGGCTCTGCCATGGGCAGAGATGAATACGTGGTGAGAGAGTAACTAACCAGTCCAGCTGGCTTTTGAGAACGTTTGTCTACTGTCTAGCTTAAAACAATACATTTATTTTCACTGATATAAATCTTTCTTGGACAGACAGGCATTACCTTTGGATCTGGCCTGACACACTGTTAACAGACTCTGGCACTGATTTCAGTATGAGTTCGCAAAGGTCCAAAAATTGCACTGGTGGACAACAGCACAATCTAGGACAGGAACTACAATAATAATGGAAGACACTTAAAACTTTGATGCCCAAGATAAAATTTAGTTGCCTTTCTACCTCCTGCCAATGGTAACAAGTCTGGATATCAAAGTTATATGCAGGTATGTCATTTTTTCCACTGGAGAAAGCTATTTTCCACGTTTTATTATCCATCATTATTTCCAATCTCACTCCCTCAATACATGCTTCTTTAGGATCACTTGTATCTACCTAAAATACATCAAGTCACAGAATTTTTAGATTTGATAGAAATCATAGAGTCTTCAAAAGACTGCTTGCAAAATACCATTTTGAAGTTTCCAAGAGTTACTGTTTAACAGTAATTTACAAACACAGTTTCGATTCTGTCTGAGAATAAATGACCTAGCAGTAAACTTTTCCTCAGCAGGGAACTTCCCAGTAAGTGTGCTCATTATCCGAGAATCCTATCAGCAAACAAAGAAACTTCTTTAACGGGGACAATCCAAGCTGCACAGCTTGGGAACCCCGAGGTCTCAAATTATACTTAAATGTACAAACATATGCACAACAGAGAAAAAAAGATAACATTTGGTAAGAACAAAATTAGTTCCTCAAACTTCCCTTATTACTGAAAATCTTCTGTGTTTTAACAAAACAGAAAAAATTATTCTGTTTAAAAGAACATTTATAATATATGAAGCAAATTTTTAAAGCATATGCTTCTGAAGAATCAAAAGACTCAATTACAAAATTTAAGGGGGAGTATGTAAGAAATTTTCTTCAGAGAATGTAATATGAATATTGACTTTCATCTTACCTGGAAGTAGACTGCAACTGCAGAACTGATCAGTTTACTGTTCTAAGCGGGAGAGAACATCAATTTTCTTTCTGCAGATAATCCTCCCGTTCCCAAACTGCCCATTCATCCCCATTTGATTTATGTTTATTGTGTTCTGTGTTTGTGTTTGCTTAAGTCCCCACCTGACACAGTGAAAATTACCACAAACCAGCTGACCCATTCTCACTACTCTATGATAGGGAGTAACTGTAACATAATTCAACACGTTTATTCCTCAAGATTTTTTCTCTTTTATTATTGTTTTGAAAGGGACAATGTCATATTCAGAATTGGAATTCTTTTGCTGAAAGTTAAACTGTGAGCAGTGCAGGCCTGCATTCTCAACAGGTTTTTTACATGGGTATCTTTGTGAATTTACTCAAATGTTTAAACATCCATAGAAAATACTAAGTATATGTGTTTCAGGATACAAATCTTTGTTCTTTTTGCTCTGGGACTCAGACCACAAGTAATAAACACAACTCAATCTGTCCCAACCTTTACCTTCAAAAACAAGCAAGCAACCAACCAAACTCAGGAAAATTTACATCATCAGCTCTCCTTTCAGTTTACATTTACTATTCCAACTTCCTTGCTAAGACTTCACTTGAACGTAATGTGTTACTCAAAATTCTTTGATGCAAATGACATCCCAGTCAGAGACACCAGGCCAAGCATTTCCATTTCTGATTGTGCATGTAGCCTTCCTTCCTTCTTCCTCTTTTTTTAAGTGCAAACCCAACCTTTAAGGACGACATTTCAGTATTCAAATGATTGCAATGACCTATCTCTACAGAATGTTAGAAAGAACACAGAGAAACCTTTTCTGAAAGAACAGCAACTTAAAATTGTCCTAATTTTTCCCAGATCTTTATGCTAATCCATTAGAGAAGACACCTCCAGCAGGAACATGAGGCATGACTAATCACTGCTTGAATTTAACTGAGCTAATGTCTATTATAACGTAGGAAATGAAGGCAGAAAGCAAAGCAGTCAATCTGGTTAACTGGCTGCAGTGGAAATAGTTTTGTTGCAGATTCTTACATTCTGATGGCTCCATGTAATATATCCACTACAGCAGCCTCTTCTTTGTTGGAAACAGAACTAGTCATATTATAAGTGAAATATTCATTTAAATATATTGCATTTAGATTTTTGATACATGGGATATCCACACTTAGCATATTTAAAGGTGGCTTAAAGCAAAACTGAGGGATAAATTTTGTGTAAATATAATCTTTTTCTCATACATTGAGCAAAAATTTTCAGTCATATAGGGGATAAAAACATTTCTTTCTTACCAACTTTTGTTTACACATAAAAAAATTAGGTTAATCCAGAATATATACTGTGTATTTCAATAACTTATTTTTTTCAGTATGAAATAGCATCTTCAGAAAGATGACAAACAGCAGTCACCTTGAAATGATCCTCTGAAAATAAATACTACCTGTAGAAAAAGCAGGAACAACATATGGGACTATTATGCTTAGAATTTGTGCAGGCTTGGTTTTTTTCAGTGACCTTTTGTATAATCAAAATGTAAACTGAAAAATACTTTGAAATATAAAAAATATAAATGCAAACAATGTGTAATGTACAAATAAATGAACAGTAAACAATAAACCTGCCTAGATGAAGGAACCTGGGTGTTCATTTGAAGATTCTATTCTATTTCCAAAATACATTTTTGTCTAGCATACCTATACTCACAGCATGTTCTCAAATGCCAAGTCAGATTTACTGTATATAAACAAGAGTATATAAAGAAACATCATTTGGACACACAAAACATGAAGATAATTTTTTTTAACCAATGTTGTATCAATCACATTTATAATTTTTCTTATAGCATGTGATCAAATAAAACAGAAAACCAGAATGTATACATTGCTAAATTTTTAAGTAATGTTATGTACATTTTATTGCCAGTATATGCACAATGGTAAGCATAGAACTATAAATACACAATGTAATTAAACAGTAGAAAACAACAAGGATGTTACACGTAGCAACGGAAAGAAACAGGAGATACTATTTTCTTGATGTAGCTGCTAAAAAGGGCTAGCGACGAGTTATGACAGTCTTGGTAAAATTTTAAGTCTTTACATATATTTCTACAACTTTCCCTCCAAATAAATCTCTGCTCCCTTAACAACCACATCTTAGCTCCTTCTATTGCATTCACTTCAAACTAAAGTGAAAACAACCTTTCCTTTAACTACAAGCATCTGACTTAATTTTTATTCAGTTTTGCTTTTCAGGGTTCCTAGCAAGTAAAGTGTGTAAGTAGTTTCTTATGATATTTGGCTGCAATGTTGAAGAATAGAGTTTTGCATACACATTAAGTGATAATTCGGGAAAAAAAAAAGTTTCTGTAGATAGTTCTTTCACCGGGTGCTATATGCAGCAGCTCAGACAAAAATTAGTCACCCTGAAGAGGTAGAGAGAATTTTAGCCTAGCACAGATCATCATCCTTGGCACCGCTATTTTCTCTCTTATCAGGATACACTTCCTACAACTAGACAGCATCACAGTCAAAGGGAAAAAAAAGTCAGGAAAAAAAGTTCCATCATTCCTGGGTAGGGCACTGTTTCATCCCAGCTCTCAGTTAATTAGCTCACTGCTTATATCGAAGACCAAAAAAAGAAAAAAAAGTAGAAAAGAAAAAAGAAGAAAAAAAAGGACAACATTTAGGGACACATTTACTTGATCTTTGTTGCCTTTCCATTATCAAGTACATAAATACAAAGAACCATTATTCACAAATAAACTAACTCTTTTTCAAGAATGGAAAAACAAACCCTGGAAACATTTCCACACCTTAATCCAGATGGGTCTTGAGGATGCTATTCAAGAAAACCATGCAAATCATTTGGTGCAGCTTTCCCAACTCATCCAAAATATATACTTTGTTTTTTTTAAATTAAAAGGTGGCAAGATCCATAGCATTTGTGACTATTCCCCCTCCCTCTCCCCCCATTTAAATTCAATGCAGAAAATCTCGGTGCTTTTAGGAAGGTAATGAATAAATAGTTTTCTGCACTGTTGTCATAAAATCCCATGTGAGATACAATACAAGACTACTTGTTCCAGCAATTAGGTTGAGAGGAAACATTCTAGTGATAAGATAAATACATACTGAGCATGCTTGGGCAGAGCACTCCATTCTGAAGCATCCTGCTTGAAGAACGAAAGGTGACAAGGATGGTTCACGTCCATCAAGTGACCATTAACTCTGCTGCTGAAAAGCAGACTGCCACACTATCACCAGGTCGGCAATGCTACCCTGAAAGGGCTGTCTTCCACATCAAGAGGCACTGGTTGTACCAGTCCTCTACTGCGCACACTAAATTCTTATTTATGCAACAAACATACAACCAATGAACAATACCACTTTTACAGAACTGGATCAATCCAGCTTTTTTTTATAGGCATATTTCTCAATCTCCAGAATATCCCAAACAAGCTGTAAATAAGATGATGAACCACCAACACAGGGAACGAGTCTCACTGCAGTTCAGACTAGTTCAGCCTTGTTTCACATCACTTCTTTCTAGCGAAGGACATGATAAACAAAACAGCAATAAAAAAGTAATGTTATCTGCAGCTGAATAAAAGCAACAGAATTTATATCTTGACTTCTGAAGCTTAAAGCATACCTTTTTAATTAGCATTAAAAAAAATTTTTAATACAGTAACACTGGCAAAAGTTAATGGGAAGACACAGAGGATTGCGAACAGGATAACTGATGGATTAGATTATTTTAAAATTTTCTTCTGCTTTGATCAACTGACGTTAATACTGTTTTTCCTTGGATTTGGAATAATTCTATTGCAACAGTCACATGCAGGCTGAGGACAGCCATTGGTTACAGAAAAAAAAAAACAAACCACAACAAAAGAAAGGGGGGGGGGGAAAAAAAAGAAAAAATTTCCAAAAGTTGTATGTAAGAATATTCCTTTCTCTGAAGAGGGCTTTGCCCTTGCTTTAGGAGACCTGGTTAACTCTTGTCAGCTTCATTAGCTTTGTCCAGACAGATCTGCTGTTGTATCCCCTGGTCCAGAGCCTGTTTGTGCACGTTTGATGTAAAGGTTCAATAATTTCATCTGCAAATTTAAGCCAGAAATTCACTTTGCTTAGTATTTGCAAACTGTACAGACAACAGGAATGGTACAACAAAGGAGACATTAAATCACTTTCTTTTCCCCAAAAGCAAAATTATATTTCACACAGTTCATTCCAAGGTAACATACTTGCCAATGAAAAACATCAAATGCACAAAATTTGTCACAAGAAAATTACTTGAGTTTCTTTAAGGATGTGAAGAAGAGAATGATCTAAATAGCCAGATTCAGATAGATGGAATATTTTCCTCAAATTACAATGCTGTTCTAAACAAGGTCATGTTTGTTTTGTTTTGGGTTTTTTTTTAAGCTAATGCTGAGGTTTTAAGTCTCCAACTAGAGTTGTTGATGCTGGTACTTACTGTCTAAAATCACATTCAACATGATCGCTGCCAGAAAGTATTTTTAGGATGTTAACTGTCTTGTTCAAAGATACACAAAACTAATTGTCCTGTTTTACTCCCAAGGACAAAGAGACTTGCAACTAACATACATCTGTTTGCATGAAAAAAATGTATGGAAGAGGTGTCAATAAAATCATAAATCTCCTGAACTAAAAAGGACCACAGACTGATTACTCTTATTATTATTTCAAATTAGAGGTAATGAAAGGACTGATGAAAGCAAAATAACAAGGAAGGAGAATAAATAAAACTGCTGTATGTAACATCTACATACGACATTTATTGCTTTTCTATCAAAACCTGCATGAAAAACAAGACAAGAAATACTGACAGGAAAAGCCATACTGAGTATAGCCATTATCACGATTACTAGCGATACGGCCAGTAACTAAATCCATTAAACAGCAGTAAGAAACATAACTTAGTT
Organism: Aegotheles bennettii; assembly: GCA_013398125.1. Lineage (NCBI taxonomy): Eukaryota > Metazoa > Chordata > Aves > Caprimulgiformes > Aegothelidae > Aegotheles > Aegotheles bennettii. The sequence continues at coordinate 201,159 of VZRW01003356.1, read as the reverse complement.
TTTATCTAAATCTTAAATTCATACACTTGCATAAATGAAGACGTATGGATTTTCAATTTCAAAATTTTATGGCAAAGTTATATTAATCTTTGGAGGGTTTCAGTAGCCCTGATATTCTCATTCTAGTATATACTTTTATGAAACTTTCTGGCAATTGCAACCAAAATGCAAATGCATATATGCAGTTATGAACCAAGATTTCTTTAAATGCTATTTTTTACTTACTTTACTGCCAGTGAGTTGACTGAGATGTGGTTTTAGTTCATCACCAATTACTGCATGAATGGCTACAAGGCAGAAAACACATGCCTTACGAACGCTGCTCTCTGAATTATCATAACCCTAGAAAGCAATAAAATTAACATTAATACCTTATCAGTTAATGATTAAAAGCCTCAGCTATTTACCTATTTACTATTATAAATACATTACAGTCTAGAGTAAATGAATGCTAGTGTAGCCCAATGAAGCATTCCAACAAAAAAACAAACACACCAATACAGAGCACACACTTGAAAAGCAGGCTGCTTATTAATCACCACTGATAATCATTTTCCAGACTTGAAATTAAAACCCACACAATCCTGTTCATAAGTTACACTGGAAACAGAGCTGCTGTCATGCAATAGGGGAGTACGTAAGAGAAATTGTTCTAGATTACACAGATATTTATTTAAAGCAGAAGACCACACAATTTAGAACCTCCTTACTCTGAAAGAAATATTCTCTTAACAGCTAAAGATTCCTTCGTTAACTCCCACCTCATTCCTTAATGATTTTTGTTTCTCTGCCACTTCGCTAGTACCCCATGCCTGGCTGTCTCACTCACACCCCCTTCTCAGAGGGCCCCTTTCTCTGCCTCTGCTTTCCTGCAGATGTATGACTGGATCACAGCCATTAAAGACAGAAACACGCGGAATGCAGCTGTCAAACTCTAAAAGGTCTTTATCCATCATGGCCAAATTAATGTATCTTGGCTCTTCGTAAGGCAGGAAGTAATTTATTTTTGAAGACAAAGGAAGAGAAGCCTCTGATATCCTTCTTGTTTTATTAAACTTTCCCCAAACGACTGCTTCTTCTCCACTGCTTGCCTCTCCAACCCCCAAGTGATAAAACTACAATTGTACACAAATACAACACAGACAATTTCAGACCAAATGATTACAACTTGGAAAATGATACAACAACAAAGAACTATCGTATAACCAAAAGTATCTTCAAGCTTAACTATAACCAGTATTTTATATCCTACTGAAATTTACTTCAAGTCTTAACCACAGTTTTAATTTAGCTACCTGCCAATCCCACTACTCAAGTTATTTTGGGTCAAAGCAGCTATCAGACAAATAAAAGCCTTTATGAGAGCCAAGTTACATTTGTTTTAGGAAGTTTTTGCAGTTCTTATATATACAGTTTCCTTTTTTTGTTTGTTAAGGGTTTTTTTTATTTGGTTTTGTTTGTTTTCTTTTTTCTCTCCTTACCTGTATTAGACCTGGCACAATCTCTGGTAAAAGCTGAGTAAGGGTTTCTTTAGATACTCTTTCTATGACTTTTGTCTGCATTTTAATTGCAGCCAGATTAATGGGGTAATCTGCAGTTTGGATAATTGGACAAAGAACTTTGATGCACTGATCTGGGCTAATGGAAGTGGCCAGCATGGAAGCAGCTTCTTCAGCAGATCTCACCACCTATTGGAAGAGCAAGTAAAAGACATGTTAGAATGATTTACAGAAGACACTTACTGTGGTCTGTGATCTGGCAGTAATGGTCTTGAGCATAAAAATTTCCTGCCAAGAGCTCTGCAACATCGCAGAAATATGTGAAGAGCCCTTTGAAGATCTGTTTACAAGATTCCAGCTGTTCGACAAACTCTGAAATATCACCACCTTTGTAAATCTGTAATTCCTTGTGTCATTCATTATTGCTTGTTAGGTCAGTGATCACTGACCAGACATATTTTCACATGCATCTCAAAAACATGTTAGATGACATGTCTAGTTTACTACTTCTAGAAGTTAGTCTTGCTTTTCTTCCTCCCCTCCAAGTTTTAAAGAAGCTATGACCACAAGAGAGTACTTTAAACCTGAAGAATATCCAGAACAAACAGAAGAGGAGCAATTAGGTAGGTAGACAATAGGTACAGAAGCTCAGGATACAACATGGGCACGGAGAAAATTCACATCTGATGTTCATGTTAGTGCAGTCGTGGCACCTGCCATCTAACAAAACAAACCACTGTACAAAATCAGCAGTTTGCACATCAGTGATATACAAAAACCTCTGTAGCTGTTTCTTTCCATTCTTGTCCCCTTTAAGTCTCTCACTTGTATACACGAAACCAAGAGAGAGAAAAAGCAGAGTAACAGAGAAGGAAAGACGGGAACAAGACACTAATAAATACAGTATATGAAACAAATCAAGAGGGTGCAGGGAAAAGAGAAATGAGAATCAGGTGAGTGATGGAAGTAATTGGTAGGGGAGGAACTGCAGTCAAACTTCAAAACCTGGAACTGGACAGTAAGTTCCATACAGAGTAAGTGCCCTTGCATAGGGAGGGCAGGGAGATGATGTACTCATTTAATAATAAACCTGGATTCTCACCATAGAATCAGTGACACTGATGTGAACTGTCTAATACTGAGGTCATTACTGTATTTGTGTTTCTTCTATCTACATGCATTATCCTCTATTGTGCATGCGTGCATCACAAATAGTTCTGAGCAAGATTACAGTTACCCTTCTACTTCTGAATCCCCTCACTATTCCCAGCCACAAACAACTTGTCCCTTTGATGTGTCCCTGTGCAATCTCCTCTAAGAACATTCAAAGCCATTATTTTTGAATGGTGCAGAGCTGGCTAAAAATTGAAAGGGTTGACAATTCCTTGCCATGTTCAGTCCCATCTCTTAACCATGAACCTTAATGAAATCCAAAAGCTTGTTGCAGAGCTCTAGGACACCTGTATCTGGCTTAAGACGTCATAGAAAAACTCCCTTCAGTTCCTCCCTGAAGAGCTATAACGACACATCATTGGTTACTATGTCCTTATGGACAGCACCCAAGGCAAATGGTTCCTTAATATTAAGCATTTGAGAGCTTACAAAACTGCAGTTCTTTTCCTTTTTTCTTGCGTACCCCTGTATACCTGACAGCTGAATGCTCAACTATTAAACACATTACTTCCTCAGTAAGATCTGACTAATTTCTTTAACATTTTATTATGAAATGGAACAGTTTCCCAGAATTTGTCATAACCTCAAACAAACAGAGTAACCGATTACTGACCTCCTTATGAGGATCCTTATGTGCTTCTAATGTCTTCATGATTGTGAGCTCTGCATAATTCTTAAACCTTGCTGGCTGGTTTCTTAGAATTTCTCTTAGAACTTTCAAAGCCAAAGCTCTAATTGCATGCTAAAGATTTAATATTAAAATAAATGAGTTAAGTATCTTTAAACAGTCAAACATTTTAACATTTGTTCAGCAGCAATCTTTCATAATGGAAAGATACCAGATTATGCTCTACATATATATACAGTACGAACCCAGTGTTAACAAATAAAGCCAGGGAAAAAAATCTTCAGTTTCTCACTCTTCTCAAACTCTTTTTGCAGATAATTCAGGTAGCATATCATAAATATGTTGCTCACTAAACTGGGTAATCTACACTACCCAGAAGTTAGGTTACAAACAATTTTACACTTCAGAAAAGCTGATAAAACCTTTAGCATCACATCATGCAAATAAATTTCTGAAATTTTTTTTACAAATTTTTTTATAATCAAAAGGCAAGTATAGGGGTTTTTTTTGATCCTTAGTAATTTTAAAAAAATGGCCCTTGTAGAGGACAATTACACAGAACTCAGTCTCTTCACAATGAGCATTACTGCAATTTAGAAGTATATTTTTAAAGGCTTTGCCACACATGATGTTTTGATATTCTAGATTCCACCGTGTGCTATTAAACAGATAAGCTTTGAATCCCAGAGATTGTTTAATTTAATCTATTGTGTGAGAATCAATAAATAACAACACTTGAGAAGGTAAGTACTACTCATGCCTGTTCCACCATCACGGCATTCAGACTTCATGACATTTTTTTATTCCCACAGATTTTTCTTTTTCAAGACTAACTGGAATTTGTCCCCTTCCTACAACCTGTACAGATTTCAAAGATACCACAAGTAAACCATGTGCTTTGTTAACATTCCTAACTGGATTAATCTGAATTTACCTCTTTATCTCCAAGTGTTTCAAGCAGCAGAAGCAGTATTGTTTTGAAGTGCTCGTCCCAAACACCGAAAGACTCTTCTTGAGTTAACTTCATGAGCTCATACAGGGCAGCCTTTCTTTCCTCAACTCTCTCATTATGGTTTGATAACTCTTTCAATAACTCTGCTACCAGATCAGAATGGTCCATGGGAGGCTCTGTCAAGAAGTAATGCAGAAATACAGTTCTCAGATCACTGCAAATAAGTATTAGTACCTGTTGTACAACTGAAGGAGATTTTCTGTCTAGCTGGCTTTCCAGGATGGTTTGTTGTTTTTTTTTCCCCAAAATTTGTCTGCAAAAAATTTCCAGTGCAGCCAACATTGGTGAACAAGCTTACAATCAACAAAAAACCCTATAGTGATATTGCAAACCACTGGTTTACTGCAACAGTTTTTATGCTTGCAATACCCAAAGCAATAAGCACTCTGCATCCTTTTAAATCTGATCTGTACTCGAAGTGCTGCCTTTCCCATACGACCCCTTCCATCCAAGATGATAAATTTGTCTCTTCTCTGTTAGTATTACAAAATTGCTCAGAGTTCTGTAGGCCATGATTCCACAGCAAAGCAATAGCGAGGGAACAAACAGGGAAAAAATGTGCAAGAATGGTGCTTGGTACAAAATAGCTCAAATAGGAGCAAACCAAGGCTGTTAGTCCCACAGAGATTCCTGATAGCAGTCATTACAAGATGGATGTGGATTTTAGTTTTCATTAGACAGGATTCCATGATGAGGGAAAAATGTATTAGTAACACCACAAACAGCAAAAACATGCAAACCATGAAGAAACTTAAAAATGGTCTTAATGAAAATTAAATATCAATTTGTTGCCTTTATTCCATCTTCAAGACCCATTTAGCCTTTGAGAAAGAAAACCATATAGCTTCCATCTTCGCACTGAGACTTTTGGATAAATTAACAGAAACACACATTTTTTTCTGGAAAAGGTTGAAAGTATTGGCACAAAACGTGAATGTTCTTGCATTACATCTTTCCTAAAATTATTCCATTTATAAACACATGAAACACACTCTCCATAACAAACTTATTAGGCTGTGAGAAACCAGAGCCCTTCAATACCTTGCATTACTGTATTCAATGTTGTAGCTTCCAAATACTGTACAAAGAAACAAGTAAAAGCCAAATACTACATACATCAAGTATCTTAAAATCACACCTCAGTTAACTTAAAACTCACAGTGCTTTTGTACCTAGCACACCTATCTGCATTCTGTTTTGCATGAACCATCAAGAGCACTGAAAGCAGAAGCTTCCTCCTGGAAGCACCGCTCTGCTCCTGCACAGACCAGAGCCATGCAGACTCCAAATGGATCACTGATGTCTGCCCAAAGGACAGACCGAAGTCGTGTTAGGCGAGTTATTAATTAGTACAGATGAGCAGAATGGGCAACCATGTTTACAGAAGCAAGTTCATTACTTTTATTACCAGAACTACTACACTTGTTCTACCAAAGAGGGTCACAGCTGCAGCGAACCCTGCTCTGGGGAACGCACACTGACACAGCACTAACAAAACCACCAGATCTGTTTGAATAAAGTCATCTTCACTGTGGAAGTATCAGAATGAAAGATGTTCAAGTTGCTGCTTATGGAGGTGTCCTGGTTTGGGAGCACCAGGATAACAACTCCTTGCGCTCCCCTGAGGTCCCACAAATGACAGAATGCACACGGGGTAACTAAAAACTAACAGTGAAAGAGGAATGAATGCAAGTACTTTGTTAAGATCCATTAAGAAGCAGACCTAAATAATGCGTTGCACTACTCCTCCTGCCAGGACAGACTAATACTGGATGGGGATGCTTCAGTCCAGTCAGTCATGAGTTTCTACAAAGCCAGAACACGCTGGCACAGCACATATTGCATTTGCCTTAATGCAATATCCAGAAATATGTTGTCGGAAGGTATAAAGAACCTTATCCCATGTAACAACAGGAACCCTGTGATAGAGAATCTCAATCATAAACTGGTTCTGTATGTGAATGACAAAGGTATTTAGTTATTGATATTTACATGACATCATTTGTAAAAATTTGCTTCCCCCACAATCCTTTTCAGAAGATGATAATTTGTGATATGCCTCTTCACTAAACCGAAAGCAAAGAGAAATGCCCCTTACTTGAATTTATTTTTTAATTTAATGTAAACTTAAAGCCAATTTATAAAATAGCTGAATAAATCACCAGTTCAGAAAACAGCTTGATTTTTCAACAGTTGCTATAACACATCTTTACTTGATGACAGGAACAAAACAGAAAGGGGAAAATTAATTTGTCACTCACTACTGAGAAATGTTTACTAAAAAATGATTTTAGTCTATAACTGAATACGAATTATCAACAATAATGAATACCAGATTATGAAGCCACCTACTACTTTTAAAAATAATGGTAGTAGTGATACTTTGGAACCTTCCCAACATATAGATATAAAAAAATTACCTAAAGATATACTGAGAAATATTGAAAAGAAGCTCTAGAAGCCTACAAACCAGCCCAAGTTCCTGGATTTACATGGACTAAATGAACTACCTTCCTGATAAAAGCTGGTTTTGTGGGTTTGTTTTTTTTTAAAAAAGAATGTTTAGAAAATAAAGAATGCCAATGCCATGTTTCAAATACAAATATACTACTAACAAAATACTTAGACTTTCACCTAATTCCTGAACTAGTTTGATCGAGTTTTACTTCCTTGCTGTAATTTTTTTCTTTCCCTTTAGATTTCAGTCATAAAGCAAACTGATAACTATGTTTATATTGATAATACTGCTACAGGATGTGCTACCAGAAGTATACAATATCGTTCAGTATTTATCTCATTTTTATCCATAATCTTGCCAAGTAATCCAACAATGCCACTCCAAAAGATGCCACTCAAAAGCATTAGCAACACAGAAACTAATTTGAAATGCAGCGTTTGTAAACACTTCTCAAAGCAGCAGCACTGGTGGTACATATATTGCTAACAATAAATTCAGAAACTGAACTAAAAGATGGAAAATGTCAACGTTTTTCTTGTAGGACAGAAAGCAACCTAAAGCTTACCGTCAGGAAATTGCTCTGCATCATCATCAAACATGGCTTCTTTCAAAGCAGATTTATTAAACGAACTGATACCATCAGAATAATTGTATGGGTTATAATCTCGTGAACGTGGCGAGGAGTGGGGAGGCATTGTGTTGAGTAATGATGTTTTGTTATCAAGAGCTGTTCGGCCTGTATCACTCACACCACTTCCTGCTCGTAGGTCTGCTATTGCAGTAGCACTGCAAATCTGAAGAAGAAATATCATATCACAGCATATGAAATTCACACTTACCCTTTTCAATTAACTACATTACTAATCCATTTATGTGGCAAAACCTTCATTTCAAAAATTTCTAACTAGCCTTCAAGTAATAATTCTTAGAAACAGCTCCCTAAACTTTGCTTTCCTTAAAAAAAAAAGGGAAGTGTACACAGTGAAAAAGATTAATGAACTAGAAGCAGCTGTCAGTATTTTATCTCAGTTTGATGCTAAGTAATTAAAAACATGTTTAAGCATATATTGGCAAGCTCAACAAATCTGAAAGCCAAAGTTCAATAGAAACAGAACTTTAAAACACTGCATGTAGCACTGAAAAACCCACAGGTTTTGTATGGAATAAAATAAAACCTTTGGAAAAACATACTAAGGTGCAGACCTTTCAAAAACTGAACTCCAGCTGTTTTGCAAGATGATAGTTTTTTAAATTGTTAACATTTTTAAATAAAAACCAGATAGTGCTAGTTAGAATTAGTATTCACATTTCCAAAATGTGGTTCAAGACTAGGAACTCGTTTTTCTAAAGCTCTGAAGTAATTTAGGAGAAATGTCCCATTTCAGAAGTCATAACATATAAACCTACCGAAAAAGATGCTTTGTCATCTGTAATAAATCAGCCCTGGGCTTGGTTTGCTGATACCAAGATGCACTGAGTTTAAAATACTCACCGAATCGCCATCATCTTTTTTGGAATCTCGTTTTACAGGCTCATTCATATCTTCCTGACTACGAAAACTGAAATTCTGAATGGCTTCAGTGACTCCACGAAGAGAGCTGTAAATATCTTCAGAATTCATGTTTTCAGTGTCATAGTCAAATGCACTATGGGCCATGGAGAAAGACACAGGAATTAAGATGGATTTATTTTGTGACCCTGCATTTTAAAACACCAGCGTAGAACTACAGAGACTAAAGAGATATTAATAAAATTAATATTTTTCTTGAAACACATTAAGACAGGCAGCTGGCTCTCCACAGAACTAAACTGCATTATGGTACATGTTGGTGAGTGTAGTGCCACTGACAGAGAAAGCATCAGGAGCAGCGAGCCACGGGAAGAGCTGCATTACGTAGCAGCATCTACCTGAAGACACAAACTTCTTTTGCTCTGTTTTACTCTTACAAATATGAAACAACTAGGATTTTTACACCATTCTCTTTCTGAAAAAGTTCCAAAGTAAGAAAGACCAATAAAACTCAACAGTTTCCACAGTAAGTTGATTGCTAAAAGCAAAATTACAAAGCTCACTTCACTGGCAGCATCAGTACCAAAAAATTAAAGACCAGAATATTTATGAACTACTGCTTTTTTAGTCTCTCCAGTACTGTCTGATTTCCAACCCTAGAATTCTGTGATTCTGTGATTCTGTGATTTGATGATCTAAGCTGATCTATTCTAATATTTGCTAGAGATGAACACTTGTGTTACTTCTCCAGCTAATCCATTTGCACTCCAAGATGCACAGCCCTTCCCACCTCAGAGGTTAGCCTCCCTTCAGGGAGGTTAACATGTATTGGAGCCTTAGATGCGGAACTGTAGCAACAGAAGTGTATTTACCTTGGTGACAAAGTGTTCTGTGATGTATTGGTTGGGGAAGTGAGAGGACTTGACCAGCTTGCTGGGGAGCGTGGAATAGATCTTGCTAAAGGACTCCCCACTGATCCCTGGAGAAGGAGAGGTGAGAAGAGTCACTCCAGTAGGACTTCAGTTTCACTTTTAGCATATTTTTGTATTTATTTTCTTGTGCCCAGAAACATTTAAAGAGCTTCCATTTAATTTATTGGATTGGCTAACCAATTACTAGTAACTTCAACCAGGTATAACCTTGAAATGAGTAAAACATAAACTACTCTTAAAAAGCACATTCAACCTTAAGTCACTTGGAAGCAACATATAACAAAAGTATCATTCGCTGGAGGAAAAAGAAAAGGCATTCCATAAGGAGTGATATCTGCTACTAAGACTTCTACACAGGATTAGGGTTGCCTTCTCTCCTCTACCAATCTTCTTGGTCTCACAAATAACTCATGTTCAAAACACCAGTAACTTCAGAAAGAATAATGAGAGAGGTGCGGATACCTGACCACTGTTGCCTGTATTCCGGAGATGATTATGGAGAAGCTTTGTGGCTCCGTCCTGAAATGTTTTTGGTAAAGCACCCAACAGCATTGTAAACTCTGGAGTGTTGAGTTCAAAAAGGGAAATCAGCACTGACTGTGCAGCCTAGAAGAAGGAAATACAGATTGAAGACATTAATTTGAGTTTCTCAAGTAATTTTATCAGCCAGAGATGCTATAATGACTGGTAATCAGAAAACGTGACTGAAGTCTTGATCAAGTTTGAGTAAAGATGTTAACAGATGTGAACAAAAGCAATTTGTATTTACTGGTAAGCTGGAGGTTCAGATACTGATAAACCCAGGCACACAACATCGAGCTTACACTTTGCACAACCATTTTAAAAAGCAGTCTTTTAGAAACATGCTACTCAGCCCGCCCACCCCCAGATCCCTTCTGACTAAAAAAAAAGTACGTAGGAATTTACAAAATGGCTTATAAAGCATTTGGCAAGTTGAACAAATTTAAAGAGAGGAATGGAACACACCAGGCAGGAACAAGCTTGCAATTCCTTCTCCTGAGTTCTGCAAGTAGCAATCGCAGCCGATGGATAACCAACACACTAGCTTGAATAGGAACAGTTACTGCTTTAGAAACCAATCAGATACCCTGATTTGGAATGAGATAGTCCTGATTTTGAGTTGTGATTGCAGCACTTGATACTCTTTATAACTTATCCTACAGCCAAATCAGTTAAACTTCCACCCCTCCTCAACCCACTTATTCTATCTTTTTAAAAGATAGGCAAACATCACGAGGAAAAATTTACCTGACTATATATTCTAAAGATGAAAACTGAAGTATTGGAGTTAGTAGTCTACTGGATGTCACTTTCCATGCCCTCAATTTTAACAGTTCATCTTTAACATCATCCTAATCCTACAGCATGTTCTATTATATTTCTTTTTATCTTAATCAAAAGTCAGAGCTCTTTACTGAGCAAGCAACACAGTAAGTTACAAAATGGTTGGGTTCCTTCAAGTAGAGGAATGTTGACTGCATGATTTAGTAATGTTTGTACAGTTTGATGAATATTCACTGGTTAGTCTAGCAAACTTGTCAACATAGCAACTAAAGTAACACATGCAATGAAGGGCTAGAGATTAAGCTCTCCAGAATTGTTTAATAGTTTCTTTGCAGTACAAAACCCTGATTCCAAGATTAACCAACTATGTCTAGTTTATACAGCTCACCATCAAGTTCTGCCATGCACTGGAGAGAACCAGTGCCTCATGCTAGACAGAATGATAGGCAGTTTGCTTAAGCAGCAATATACTTCAAGCAAGTAGTTTAGAAAATTCTTTTAGACATTTATTTCCCTCTTTTGCTTCCAGAGCAATGAACTGTAGCATTTTTTAATTAAAAGTGGAAAGCCAAGGTATGAGCACACATACCAGCACACACCTCAGTATTAAGTTTAATGACGAAAATACTAGCATGTTAGATTGCCACAAATTATCTTTGCACACTCGTGACTCACTGGTTTCTTTAACTTTTATTCACTTCTCCCTCTGATAGCCTTCCCTTCCAGTGAACACCCTGAATGTCCTCTACAATCAGCCTTTAATGTTTGTCTTTTCTTTGTTATTTCTTATGATCAGTCTCTTAACAGAAATTGATATAAAGCAAATAAAACCCAAATCCAGCAACTGAGCAAAGGCGTGGGAATTACCACCTTCCTTTTTCTGTCCTGTTACCCAGGTGTCCACCCTGTAACACTGTGTCTACTTCAGCTGCCAATAAAGTAACACAATAGACAGTCCAGGGACATATCATATTAGCAACAGGACAGGAGGGAATGGCCTCAAGTTGCATCAGGGGAAGTTCAGGCTGGTATCAGGAAAATTATTTTACAGAAACGGTGGTCAGACATTGCAACAGGCTGCCCAGGGAAGTGATGGAGTCATCCTCCCTGGAGATATTAAAAAACTTTTGGATGTGGCCCTTGGGGACATGGTTTAGTGGTGGACTTGGCAGTCCTGGGTTGATGGTTGGACTCAATGATCTTGAAGGTCTTTTCCAACCAGAGTGATTCTATGATATCAGGAAAGAAACCAATACCATCATCTGCCCAAAATGAAGCTCTAACCTAAAGTATCAAAATTGATACTGACTCACAGAATGTTTTCAGCTATGCAATTATCTATTTTCTCTCTCTTCCTTGACAAAAAATGCATCTTAAAGTATTTGGAGGTTTTTCTTCTCCTCAGCACAAGCTCTCTTCTCTTGAGATTAAAGTCCATTCATACAGATAGCACCTTTCAAAGTCTGCCATAAGGATCAGAAATACTTGTTTTGTTCTTAGAAGAACTCTAAGATTCTAAATCTTTCCAGAAGAATTCTACTCTTAGAAGAAATTTAAGTTCTGAAACACAGAATTTTACCTTCCAGAAAGAAGTCCCATGCCACTGAACTTCACTAAGAGTGCCCAACCTCAGACCAATAAAATAAGAAAGGATTTTTAATAATACTTAGTACTCGAAATGTTTTCACATTAAATAAGCCAAGCCCATCAATTACACAAAAATACACTTAGCAAAAACTTCTAAAGAAATCATGCTAAATGCTGTAAGCTTATTAAATAAATAAAATGAAGCAGCTTGTGATAGCAGGCTGCGAAGACTGTTAAGAGAATGAAACATTTTATACCATCAGAATAACTTCTGACTACTTGGTGAAATTTTATTTTCAAGAGTTATCAAAGGCTTTGGCCAGTTAATTGCCTCTAACAGCTGTGTTATGGAAAGAAAAAATAAAATACAAAAACTTCGTATAATTAAAGGTGTTCCAGATGATAAAACTCACTGGCAATTCTTTCCATGATACAGTTACTTATTGACATAAAAATGCTTATTAGAGATATGAACCATCAGATAAGACAGCTTGCCACGTGTCTCAGTACTAAAACTTTACTGATTTAGAAGATAGTGCTGCTTCAATTCTCCTCCTGTTTTACGGTCTTATGTATGTCACTAGAATACGGTGATAGGATGTAATCTGTTACTGCTCTCTCATACCCATGAAGTTACACAAGAAGTGAAAGACAAAAACATTATCTCCCATATAAACACTCCTATTTTTTTATTACATATTACAAACATCCCAGTTATCAAGAAGTTGCACAAGTTTATTTTTGTTCTCTACACATTCCACACTTTGTGAGACAGCTCCCACTATTTTCTCTGAATTCTTTCCCACAAAACAAAGAAAGGAAGCTTTGGCACCACTTCCAGAAATTATTACGTTGCCCAAACTCAAACTTAATTGAAAATAGCAAAGGAAATTTTAAATAAATGAACTGTTGCAACTCTTCAAACTGCAGAAATAAACAGAGAAAAAGAAAGAGAAGAGTCAGTTCTTTGCGTCAAAGCTGCTTGCACTTATAAGCCATGAAGTAAATATATTCACTTAGCATTCAAAAAGTGTTAGCATGCTGATAATGGCAGCTGAGACAGAATGGCTGGTGACAATCAGAACAACAAAACTCAAGTCTATCAAACTGCAAATAAAACTCAAAGATTTTTGCTCTCTGTAACTGGAAGGAACATTTAGAAACCCTTTCCAAGGACTGCATCAGTACGTTTCTCATGGTTATTATGAGTCCTTGGTGTATGTATGTAGCTCACAGATATTAATTTTCACTTCACAACAGTTATGTGGCGAAGGGAGTTTTGCACTGGAACTGCAGCACTGCAAGAACAAGTCTTTGATACTACCTTAAAGCACAAATGTTCTTTTGTCAAAGGGTCAACAGTTATTTACCTATCTTTCGTCAAGCACAGAGGATTTGAGAAAATGCAACAGAGATCCAACCAAGTTTGTTACTTTTGGCAAAGTTTTACTCTGTCACTTTTAATAACTTATACAGAAAAATTAGCTGTGTTTACTGAGAAGGATACAACAGTATCTTTTCCCTGGGAAAGAGAAAGCTTGTTTTTAAAGGAAAATAATTTTTTTTTTGTTTAGGCAAGAGTTGTGAGCCGGACAGCTGCTCTATCACCCGACCTCACCCAGGAGGGGGAACCAGAAAAGCAAAGTAGACCCGTGGGTTGAAATGAAAACAGATTTAACAGAATAATAGTAATGACTTAATATTACCCCCAGTGCTAATACAAGATACAAAGTTATACTCAGCTTCAGGTAGCAATCGGGATCAGAGTGCTTCTAGCAGTAAGGGCTGAGTGCCAACACTGCGAGCACAACAGCTCCAGCGGCGATCTCAGCAAACAGAGGAGAAAGCCTCAGGCGAGTCGGACAGACGGACGGAGAAGCCCCCCCAGAACCTCGCAACTTCTCAATTTATAGTGAGGGTGATGTTGGGGTGTTTATGGTATGGAATACTTTGGTTGGCCAGCTTGGGTCAGCTGCCCTGGGCTTCGTCCCTCCTGGCCCACTGCACCTGCAATGGCTCAAAACTACCCTGGACCTATAGTCACTATGCATGCCAGAGCATCTTATCACTCTTGTTCTCACAGAACTGGACTCTGCAGTTTCTCAAAACTTAATTTCTCCGAACAGATAAGTGATTTCAGAATTCTGTGCCAGCAAAATCAGGCCAACAAGAAATACTAGCTTCTCTAATTTGCCAAGATACTTGGAATGTCCTGCAATTTCAAGCACACATCAACAAACGTACCTTCCTAACATCTGAGCTTTTAGGTTCTGTGGTCCAGGTGATGATTCGAGACACTGCTAACCTAGTTTCACTTGAATTTACAAAGTCTCCTGGATCCATCTGTTGCGCAAGAGTCTCTATATATTTAAGGATTGCAACTTTGACCTGCAAAGAGAAATACAGTCAGGTGGACAATAAAAATGGTCAGCTGCAAGAACAAGTGTGCTCATAGAGTAGTGTTCATTCCCTAAAATAAAGACAAATTTTTTTCCAGTTAAACTAAACATCTTTTCAGTATTGATACAAAACTCTATACAATAAATCAATTCACAAATGGATATAACATTCAAGGAGAGAATTATTCCACAGAAATTAAAATATTAACAAGAAATCTTAGATTTCACTGGTAGCAACTAAAAGATACACAAATCATTGCATATGCAGAAGCTTATATTTAACAAAAAGAAAATCAAAGTACTCAGAATATTTAAGAATAATCAGGATTTAAAAAAAATAATCAGAACTCTTCAGAATTATTAAGAACTTTTATCAGGTACTAAAATGAAAAATGAACATCATCTGGTGAATCAATAATCAGTTCCTATTAGCTCCCTATTATAGAGTTAACAGCATACTTTTATAAAACACCAGAGTTGAGCAGTCACTATCTTTGCAGATAAGCCACAATCTTCTCATTAAACACTGAAAAAGGCATGGAACCACAATTTCAACAAAAGACTTGGGAGGGGCCACATGCACACTTTTCCTCTGAAGATATTTAGAAGATAGTGACATGGATTTACCAGGATAGAAAAGCTGTTTTACTCCATTTATCTGAGCATCACTTTCCTACTTCAGCAACTCCCCCTACTCCTTATGCAGGATCTCTGTTTCATACATCCCAGACTGCAGCCTCTCTCTAGCTCCTCCAAAAATGCACCACAGCTTTGGGCAAAGAGCCATTATGCCTGTTCCTCCCTTAATCATGTATCTCCTCAGCTCCTGCTGCCCCAGAGATTTATCATGCAACATGTCAACAAAAATGGTGAACATTTATTTAGGTCACCTGTTTGAGTTACCGGCTTTTATTTCCACTAATTATTGTAGTGAACCAGAAATACCTACCAGGAGGGAGACACCTATGTCCATCATTAGCAGAAAGAGAAAGAGTTCTGAGTGTATTTTCAGTTGCTCATGGTTTGCAGTACAACTGTTTCGAGCAAAGTTATTTAGAAATTTCCCTTGGTCATGAAAACTTGAAAGCTATTAAAATCTCAAGATACACTAAAAGACACACAGAGTAGTGATAGCTGATACATGTAGATTAATAATGAATACTTCGTTTTCACAGCAGCTGTTAAAGCTCAACTTCTCTGAAGTTATGCAACAAGCAAAAGCTGCATCTTATGCAGATCAGTATCAACAAATGCAGCAAGAACCACACTATTTGCTCAATTTTAAGGTAAAAAAAGCCACAAACAACTCCACAGCAAAAAATCTTAGGCTACATGGTTTTCCAAATATGAAGAAACACTTAAAATTTCTAGATTACCAAGTGAAGCCATTATGACAACACTATGTTTCATTGTTCACAATTAATATATATAGTATCACACCTTTAAAAAAATTAACGTTAAGAACTGTAACATTTAAAACATCCAGGGGCATTTCTCCCAGTGAAAAAAATACGGAGTACTGTATCAGAGAGCAGTATTATTTAGTGTTTAAACTACTCCCACAGAGCACATGGCACACACTTCTGGAAAGAAGGAGGCTCTCAGGAGACAGAAGAGCACTGAACAGAAGACTGGAGAGAGTTCGCACTAATAAAGCTTTTCACCGTGAGACAGATACCCAAGGCTAAGATTGACAGCTACTTTGAAAGCATGTTTTTCACAAACTGCTTTTGAAAGAAGAAATTCTGGAAGGGGTACCTTTCTATGCTCAAATATAATGAGACAGTACGATTATGGACAAAAAACCTCACCCTGAAGTAAACTCCGTAATAGCAGCAAATCTACTTATGATGCATTTTTGTCATTATTTCCAGTAAGTATGTACAGAGTTAAGGTTTAGAAATTAAAGATCTAACACAGTCCTATTCACCAATCCATTTCATCTCTCCAAGAGAGGAGATAAATAATTTTTGACTGCAATGAAAGCAGCTCCAGGAATTCTTACAATGAATATCTGCCATTAATCTGAAACTACTGTCTGAATTTGCATAATAATGTCTTTACTTTCTTTGTACTCTTCTAGGTTGAATGTATTGTACTTTTACTGGACTACATACACTTGAGACATTTTTTCTGTATGGCAGGTAACACAAACAGACATTTTATTTGAAGAATAGCACTGCTGTAGTAAGTGAGCTGAAATACAGATCAAGACACAAATAGCATTATTACTCACAAGAAAATAGATTAGACATAAGAGGAACTGAAGAGTTTCATAAAGGTATTTCACAGGTAACAAAATGCCAAATTCTAGCACAAAAGTATGTGCAACTACCTCGAGGGGTTCAGGAAACCCTGTAAGGATGCTACACTGTCAACACCAGAAGGCAAATTGTTTTCCTGTCCTGTGAAAAATTTGAGATTTACAGACTTTCATTTGCTGTATCAGGGTAAGCCAAAAGAAATAGTTCATGTAAGAGAAAAAAGGGGGAAAAAAGAGAGAGGAATGTAGAGAAGTTACTTTACTTAATGCAGAAAAAGTCCATCCTTTACAGTGCTTTCCTGGGATGCAAGAGACTCTACTCTGCCTTACTCATACTGAATACAAGCAATCACACAAACTGACTTCCAGATTTCCAGATCCCAGGTGTCTGTCCCTAAGTTACTGGATATTTAGGAGTGACTGCCTCTGCCATTATTTAACCAAATGACTAAGATATACACTGAAGATGAATTTTGAAGGGCTCTCTCATCTCTGTGAATCTTGTGTCCTTGGTAGGTTTTTTTGAACCCAGTAATTTGATACATATTATTTTCAAATGAAAGAAGGGTTCAGAAACTTGTAATTAACTTTGGTCACAATGTTTAAATCAATTCTTCACTGAGTGTGAGCCATTTGATATTCAACATGAGAAAAATGAAAGTGATGAATTCAAGTGTATTTCAGGGCAACACCCATCCTTTGGAAAGCATGTGTTCTGCACCTGTGAAAATAAGCTTAATAGATTATATCCTGTCTAGAAAATTTGACTCCTATGCCTATCCATACATTTGACTAAAAATAGATACGTGCATCTGGCACCTCTAAACTGTATTTCAGCAGTTCACCCCACCTACATATAAAATTATAGCAAAAGAAAGTAAGACACATAAAGCACAAGACACTGTGCTGCATCCTCCATGGATTAGGTCAGTAGAAATCTATCTTCTCTATATCTGGTCCCCTTACTGGCTTAGCTATCCAAATCCACCTCTGTGGCCACTCTAAAAGCTTGACTTTTATCATCCAAGACTTAGCTGTATTTCCAAGTGTAAGAAAAAACAATGACAGTTTACTCTAAAGCATTATGATTATTTACTACTACTACATGAAAGAAAACCAGAGGAAAAAGTCATTTGTAGAAGGGAATCCTTCCACGGAGCAAATTTCTAATCTATCATCCCTTCTTACATCTGACCATCTTTAAGAATTCTGAAAATCCGTCCTCTGATTTTTCCTGTCACAGTGAATGCTGTTTCTCAGTGTATCTAGCCCAAAGGCATACTATGCAAGAAAATAATAATTTATTAAGAGTAAGAACAACAGCTGAAGACTTCAAGAAATTGTGTAGTGCCCTAGGATTATCAGTTAATCGTAGATGTCCAGGTGCATTGAGGATGGGATTTAGGTATAGTATTCAAGAATGTGGATATTGAATAGATACTTCTGCAATTTATGTCCAACAACTTTACTGTCTGGGTCCTGAAGTTGTATTTACCTCAAAGATGGAAGTAAGGGTAGATAAAAACCTTCTTCTGAAGAAAAGCTTACCTTCTCTTGAACAGTTACTGTCCCCAAAAGTAATTTTAAATACTCTTGATTTTCTTTCAAACTAAAAAGTGTTCTTCTATGGAAGTAGTTTTTACCAACATCTTGATTTCAGAAGTCTCTCTTAAACACTGGAAATTATTTTCAGAATGTCTTCCCACTAAGTGTTTCAGATTTCTTAATTTCTCCCAGGTCGCATAGTGAATATTCTTAAACTTAGTCTCAACTCAGCCTAGCAGGAGTCCATGTCTTGTTCCAAATCTACACTCTCAACTTTGAAACATAATCGTTACATGTTTACCACCTATGCTACTGTATGGAAAAAAGAACATCTCAACCTTCAAATTCACCTTCCTGGGGAGCAAAACCAAGTAAATCAAAACCAAACTCCATTTGTTCCCAGGGTTTATTTAAACAACAAACTGATTTTTACTACCTCATTTACTGTCTTCAATAAATGACAGCAGTCCCTTTTAACACAGCTCTACGAAGCAACAGTGGTCAACGTATCAACTGTCCTCAAAAGCTTAAAAATGTAAGTTTTACTGTATTGTAGACAAAAAAGGCATATTCATGTGACTTCAGGTTCAACATAACTTGGGAAAAGTCATATTCTTGTGCAGTATCAAACCACGTAAAAATATTTCGTGCAGGATAGAGCAGAAAATGCCAGTTATCATATGCTTGTTATTTCCCCATTTACATCACTTGTAAATCTTCTTAGGATTTGATGCATTTATCCTAAAATCAACTCTCTTTGGAACTGTAAATGTACAACACAATACATTTTTACTTTTCAGTTACACTGGCAGGTCTGTGGACTACAGATTCCTGTGTAAAAATGTGTGTAATTATAAAGCTACACACTGCTTTCAGAAAAGTAAGTGTACCACAAAGGGAGCTGATTTTTAATATAGTAACTTAAGTTCATGTTAATATTAAAGTAATTTAAATTAATTCACGACCTATCAGGTTGAACACAGGAAAAAAATATATGAACTAGAAAAACACGATTGGGAAATCACAAACATAAAATTAGAAAAGACTTGATAGAGTGAGTTTGCATAACCAGCTTGATGTTAGGCGGCCACATTTTTGTTGCTCATTTTTACTGTACTGTGCTTTTATTAGCTCTCTCTTGCGGCAAATACTTTCATACTAGTGTAATGTTTAAAATTTGCATGCTTAAAGTTTCCCACAAAGGTTAGTAGTAGCATACATATGCATTCAAATAAAAATTATTGGAAACACTGTAAGAGTTTGACATAGGGTTAAGAATAAAGACAATAATTCAGACAAAAACCTTTGAGCTCCAAAAAGAGCGAAGCTGGTCCTGCAGTGCTGGCTTGACTGTCTGAAAGTTTACAAAAACAAAATCCACTAATTGAAAACCTTTTAATTTTTTTCTTTAATTTTTTATTTTAAACAAAACAAAAATAGCAATCCAAATTCAAATATTAAGACAAACAAATGTCTATCAGTGAAGATTCTTGATTGCAATGCAAGCCTGAAAATTCTTACCTTCAGGCTAGGTGTTTGTGTCTGGTCAACAGTAAATCTCATTAAAATACTGAACTGGAGGTCATTTGGAAAAGATTCCCTGTAAAACAAACAAATGAAATAATGTTAAGTTACATTAAATTTTCTTTTAATATCTGTTGAGAGGCACTAAATAAGCTCTCACTCTTTTCAGTAAAGAAAAGCTTCAGTATTTCTATAAGAAAAAAAAAACCTACTGGTTCTGTGAACAATTTATCTCACTTTCAGAAACATTCACCTGGTATGTAAAGGACAAAATGTAAGAAATTCCTGCTTTGAAGCAGGATAGCTAGAATAGATAATGCAAGTAATAAAGAGCGATATAATAATATGGTAGTACTCTGATTCTAAATCTATGCAATCCTCAAATTAAAATGCAAGCAGTTTAGCAATTAATACTGCTAAAGGTATACACCACCCCTCTCCTGCACACTCCTGCAAGTCATCCAGTTCCACTCTGGCTGCCTCTGTTCTCCCTTGTGCCACACTCTGGGTATGACCCAGAGCCCTGGCTGCAGTAGCAAAAAAAGTTATAGCAGATCATATTCCCTCTCTCCCCACAACATACACCATGCACTTCCCCAGATCTCACAGAACACCTACTACATGGACAGGTTTAGCAGAGGCCCAGAACAGTTAGACTGTCCCATACTTCAGAGAATGGAAGCAATGTGCCCTTGTGGCCAAGAAGGCCAATGGCATCCTGGGGTGCATTAGAAAGGGGGTGGTTAGTAGGTCGAGAGAGGTTCTCCTCCCCCTCTATTCTGCCTTGGTGAGGCCACATCTGGAGTATTGTGTCCAGTTCTGGGCCCCACAGTTCAAAAAGGACATGGAACTGCTTGAGAGAGTCCAGCGCAGAGCCACAAAGATGATTAAGGGAATGGAACATCTCCCTTACGAGGAGAGGCTGAGGAAGCTGGGTCTCTTTAGCTTGGAGAAAAGGAGGCTGAGGGGTGACCTCATCCATGTTTACAAATATGTAAAGGGTGAGTGTCAGGATGATGGAGCCAAGCTTTTGTCAGTAATGACTAATGATAGGACAAGGGGCAATGGTTTTAAACTGGAGCATAGGAGGTTCCATGTAAATACCAGGAAAAACTTTTTCACTGTGAGAGTGACAGAGCACTGGAACAGGCTGCCCAGAGAGGTTGTGGAGTCTCCTTCACTGGAGACATTCAAAACCCGCCTGGATGCGTTCCTGTGTGATGTACTGTAGGTGACCCTGCTCTGGCGGGGGGGTGGACTAGATGATCTTTCGAGGTCCCTTCCAACCCCTTAGATTCTGTGATTCTGTGAAGATGAGAAGCAGGTGCCAGAGCCCCTCCAACTCTACTTAAAAATCGAGCTTTTGTTTGGAAATAAAACTGGCCAGGGATGGGCAGCTTTGATGGCCTCCAAAATCATGTGAGACCATTTTGGAAGTTTAAGGAGTGTGGAAGGAAGACAGAAAGCAAATCCATCATTGCTGTAACTCCTAAAAGCCTGCCAACACTGAGAGATGAAAATTGCAACAATATTTTTATATCAATATAAAGAAGTTCAAACACAAGCCCTGCATCACTGAACACAAGGCAAGACAGCAAACATACACAGTCCAGATGCACAATTTGGAGTTGGGTAAATAGTATCATATTGATTGTTCTGCATTAAGGACTCAAATCCTTTTGACTAGGAGTCACTTAGGAGACCAAAATGCTTAAGCAGTGAGGTCCAGTGAAGTTTCACAATCTTTATTAGCTCTGCATTTTTTCAGTGGTGTTCTTTTTGATAGTATTTTTTACAAACTCATTACCTTGTGACATCAAGTGCCTTCTGAACTTTTGCTTGTACAGACCCAAGCAAATCAGCACCCATTTTTTTCAGCAGCTGTGTCAGCAGTACGAACAGCCAGTCCTGCAGATCTTCTTTATGGACCTGGATGAAGTCCACCAGCGTCTCCAAAAACATACTAAACACCTAAAAGGCAGAAGAAGATGGAAAGAGGGTAGGATGGGGCAAAAGAGGAAACGACACTGACGTATGCTGAACTTACAAACAAAGAAAAAAGCAGTAAGGGAATCAGAGGCAGAGAAAGGCAGTGTTTTGCAGCCAAGCAGGAAAAAAAAAGGAAAAAAAAAAAGAAAAAAGGAATCTGTCTTGCTTTTTCATTGGATTTTGATATAAGAGTACATTGGAAATGTTAGCCGACTTCTGCAGAAGTTTGACAATTAGGTATTCCATGCAGTTTCGTCAAGAAAAGAAATGCTTACTGTGATGGCTGGCGCAACCTCAATTTTTCCAGTAAAACTTAAATTTTTTACCCTTTCAAGCTTTATCATTAAATTGATTTGACATATTCCTCAAAGACCACAAAAACCACTTTCTCTCTAAAACATAAAAACCTGCTACAATTCTTTAGCTAATTATTCATTGTAAATGTCTGCATCACTACATACTGCAAAATCACAAAAGCTGGCCAATTCCTTTACATAAAAGACTCGTGAAACGGAACTAAATTCTCCTGCTATTGCAGGAATCCAAACACAAAATTATTCACTGGAGTAGGAAAAAAAAGCCATGATACATTTCAGATAGGCAGGTGCTTAAAACACGGAAGTACTTTCATCTTCTGAAAAATGTTATCCATTGTGTTCTTTTCAACAAGCAGTGTCTAATACAATAAATACAAATAATGTTGAAAAGACTGCATTGATTAAAAAAAATGTATGTTATTGTATTTATAGCAACCTCAGCACTCAAGACGAGGAAGAAAAGCTTTTTGGAGGGAAAGGGGTAAAGCAGGGCATAACAAACAGGTAACTTCGTTTAAACAGCCTTTTTAGTACCTCACTAATTTTACGTTTTTTTCAAGACTTACGGTAAAATCAGGATGTAAATGCTCTATACCAGTGGGGCCCATGGGTGGTTTCACATTTCTCTGACAAGAAAAATCAGTGTTTGGGCTGAAAATGCTACTTTCACAGCTGATCCACACTTCAGCACATAGCTGGGTACAGAAGCAGAAACACTGCTATGATGCAAAGAGGATTGGACAGACACTGCCTCCCGAGTATCCATGGCATGGGTATAAGACTGAAAATTGCTGCAGAGGAAGGGCTGGAACCCCACACACTCCTGTGGCCGACCTGGCTTTCACAAAGCCAAATTCTGCTGCTGTCTGTGCGAGTGGATGATCCCAAATGGTGATCATAACCTCACACGGCTGCAGAAACCAGTCCACAGAGTGGGCTTTCTGGCACAGCACTGATCAGTACTGAGGAGCTGGCACATGCTGCTGCATGTCTTCAGCGCTGAGGAAATTAGTTTTCCTTTCATGTTGATAATCAAGCCAGGGTAAACAAATTCACATCATAAAGTGAAAGGATCCATGCAGGTATCTTTAAAGGAAGTGCCTCAAAATTTACATTAGAAATAGAAAACAAATTCACATTCTTTCGGGATGTAATAAAGACCATGGAGAATCTTTTAACAGGCATCTTAAATACTGAAAAGCCAGGCTAGAAACAAAACAATGCAAATCCTACTCAACACCTACTCAACATAAAGCCCATCAGGTTGAACTACTTTAACTTCCCTTCTGGGGCAAACTATATTGAAAATGGTAAATAAATGAATAAATAAATAGCTAACTCCTCTGCTGTCTGCCTAGATTTTTATTCAAGTCTGAGGTTTAAAAATTACCCTTCCCAGGAGCTGGAAGAAATTTTTATGCTTGGGATTGGAAATGTCTTCTGTATTTTGCTGAACTGAAACAATAGGCCATGTTGTGGATGCACAAGTAGTGGGCACAACTATGAGACCTAGGCAAAACCAAACCAAAAACTATTTTCTTTATTGTAATATGAGAGTCTTTGGATTTCACAGCCCTAAAATAGGAGAAAAAAATATATTGGACTTAAGCAAACAACAAAAAAATTCTGGTGCTATAAAGATTACTCTGGGGGTCTTAGAATTGTATTTAAAACCTTTCAAATCAAACTGCACAGCTCAGCAAAATTTAAAAAACTGTACCCATTTCTTCGAGTTCGCAGACACTGACACACGTCTGTTTCATTAAAATGTGTAAGCTGAACAAACTGGGTACAACCTCTTATGTGATTAGGTAATATTGACTTCTTGTGACACTTTGGACATGTGAAATTGAAATCATTATGAAGTGAATTATGAATCACTATGGAAAAAGTACTCTAAATAAAGATCTGGTGCCAATATTTCAGCTGTTAAAAACACACAACTGAGGATTCAATTTTGGTTTCAAGCTTGTTTCACTTGAGGTTTACCACAGTCAATGCCTGCAGAACACTCAAGAGTCACTTTGTTGTATTTTAAAAAAATACAAATCATACCATTTTGTCTCAGGCCAGAGCATGACTAATTTAAGAAGGCTGTAAGAGCATTTAAGGTAAAGGATGAATCTGAAATGGAAAATGGAGCTCAACCACATTGAATAATGTATGTGGGTACTGCAATTTTTGCAGTTTCCTTTTTGTGATGTGAACTAAGATTCTGAAATCAAGCATCTAAAGTTCAAGTTTTTAATAATTTGATAGTGGAAAAAATAAATAGATA
This sequence comes from Aegotheles bennettii, assembly GCA_013398125.1. Taxonomy (NCBI): domain Eukaryota; kingdom Metazoa; phylum Chordata; class Aves; order Caprimulgiformes; family Aegothelidae; genus Aegotheles; species Aegotheles bennettii. Next base: position 176,740 of record VZRW01003356.1, on the reverse strand, counting down.
TGAAAATAATTGTAAGTGATCTACCTTCAAAGTGAATTACTTCAGATGTGCCAACCACCACAATATAAAGCAGGAATGCGTAACCAAACAATGTCAGTTAATTAGTAGAAAAAGCACATCTCAAAACTTTACCACACAGTTTACATAATTGTATATAGCATTTTATGATTGCAAAAGGCTTGACACTGCATGAACTCTTTGGGGAAGAAAAATAGAGAAAAAGGGTTAATTGCACACTCATGCAAGTAAGGTTAGGCTTCCAACAAATATTGAACCAACTTACTCTCTAAAGAGAGTTCCAACACAGGGGACAGCATGCAAAATGAAACAAAAACAAAACAAAACAACAAAAAAGGGAAAAAGATAAAAACACACAAATTAGTGGCCATCAATACAAAGTTCCTGTATGGAATATAAAAACAAAACCAAACAAAAAAGGTATATCAAAACTTCTATGATAAACTTAGTAATTTTATTGGGATATCCAATGTATTTTAAAAGTAAGCACTTGGCATGTCCTTCAAACCATTCTCCCATTTTCTTCTCCAAATGATATTACTTTATTTTTCTAAGCAATTCCCCACATCCAGCTATCATGCTAAGTTTAAAAAACAAAACAAAACAAACAAAAAAACAACAAAAAAACGTGATGACAGAATAATTCCTACAGACACTTGGAGAGTCAAAGATGAAATTTGTGCAGCCATATGTGTGTGATAAAAAATTCACAGTTCATGAACTTTTATACTTAAAGGATCCTCCTGATAATATATTGATAACTATTGATAGTTTTGCAGCACCAAAAAGCAGGCAAGGCTTCAGTGACTAGAACAGACACCATGTGCTATAGTACAGGCCACATACTCAAAATCAAAGCAACGCTATTTCATGTCAGAACGCCCAGAGAACAAAACTAGAATCATTCAATTTAACATTTCTAAAGGCTTAATGAAAAGATAAAATGCTCATCTGACACATACAACTTAATTTTTTAACATTTTCATTATCCTTACCTGGCTCCCCCACTATAAAAAAATCATCCAGGGGAGTCCAGATATAGGCACAGCTGCAATATTAATTAACACAAGAACAAACAAAATTAAACCAAGCTGCTATTCATAATTCTGTCACTACTTCATTTAGAAACCAGAACCTAACCGTTCTTTTTTTTGAATGTTTTCTTCAGTTTCTCTTTAACTGCTTGGGCTTAGCCTTTTTCTTCTGGATTTCTGCACTGTGTGAGCAACTTTAATACCATGTTGCTGTGTGCAATGCAAGTTTCTAACAAAATTCATGGTGTCACAGACAGCAGCTAAGTCACTTTTTCCAGCAGAAGAAATAAGGCAGATGGATGAATGAACACTAAGTTAACCTGCCAAGACTTCTCATCACTCTCAATTTAATTTTCCATTGTAGCAATAAGGAAGACTTAAAAATATGTTAGAAGTGTTGCATTATCAAAGTCTTTTTTCAGAATTCTGCTGGGAAAAGCCAATAGTTCTGAAATAACTACTCTGCTCTGAATTTTTCTGGGTTATCATTTTATCAGTTCTGAAACATGAAGACAAAGTGGGACAAAAAATGAAAGTAAGTTTCTTCCAAAAAAGCCTATAATGCAAATAAAACATGAAGTTATATGTTTTTTACACAATACCATTGTAACTATTCAGCTCCTTATTTACCTGCAGTCCTTTTGCTATAGGAAATTACTGCATATATGAAGTTGAACTAGTAACCCAGCTCCCACAAAAATTGTAAAAATACTATCAAGTGAAGTAACTTAGTTAAAAAGATTTTAATGGTCTTAGAAAACAGAAGGATTATTCTCCTTGTTATATCACACATACTGGGTCTTTACCTAGGTAAAAGTGAATAAAACACCCCATTTTCTTTTATACTGAAGTACAATCTGCACCTTACTTATTGAATATTAACAATGATGTAATAATGATTTAATAGTCTCAACTGCCAGCCCTACCTATGAAATCTGCGGAAGACATCATAAGCTATAACAATACAAAATATCCTGGGAAATAAGTAAGTACACATTTGGTATAGTTCAGACTCATTGTGTACAATTCAGTCAGACCACTTTCTTTATGATTTAAATTACTGCATCAGAGCCTCTGGTTTCTAATTGAGAGAAAACTTCATCTTGAAGTGGCCTCTATAAACAACATGACTTCTTAAAAATACTTACAAGTTTTGAGCACAAACTGTTGAATTACTTCAACATATTTTAGATTAAACTAACCTTTGATTTATTTCAATTACCCTGCAAAAAACATGGAAAATTATCTTGTTCAAAACTGCAAGTTAAATAGATTGAAATCTGATACCATTAAGTACTTATAGAATACAGTTTGTGAAATTTTTACATGTGGAAACACCACCCACTGATATATTTTACAGCAATTGGCTTTCTATTAACATATGTTTTCAAATGTTTACTGCAAGTAAGAAAAACTGAAACCTACCTTACTGTGAGGATCAGCAAACATTCTTGTGAAGATTTCACATAACCTTTTCAACTCAACACGACTGTCAAAGTGACAACAATACATTAATCAACTCCCTGCTTGTACTACCAGAACACTAATGCATAGCAATCAGTGAAATCAACTGTAAATACTGAATCAAATAATCTGGTAAACGAAGTAGAAAAAATCTTAAGACAGAGTTAAAAAGGTAATGGATTTTGTCAAAAATGAGACTTTCAACCTAGAAATGTCTCTTCAATCTAATTCAGCTATTATATCATTCCTGACTATATTAACAGAGCAGATAATGAAAAAGGTACTTAGTAGCTAGTAGTAAACAGTTTCTTCTGAATAAATACCCAACAAATAACACCACCACCAACAATAATAAAACTAAAGGTGTTCCATCAATACCAGATACAAGCATTTTAGGTATCTTTCACATTGCAAGAATTCTCTTGATTTTAAATTGTATTTCTTACACTGAGCTTTTAAAACAGATCCCAATACATCAGCAGCCAGAAGGGACAACAGCTTCCTCATTGCTTCCCCCACGCGACAGATGTGACAGACACACACACTGACAGACTTCCCCCATCTGACAGACACACATACTCTGCTCTGCCTCCCCCCAACCTTCCGTATTCTTCAGAACATTAGCCTCCTTTCCTACTTCCTTTGCCTCACTTCAATTCTGAAATAAAATGTTTTCCTGTTAATACTGACTTCTTACCTTAAAGTTCTCTGGTTCTTCAGTAAGTTTTGCAGGCCTAGGAGGCCTTCTTTTCTCTCTGACCAGTTGGAGCTGGCACAGCGATTTAGGACTTCAGCTACATCTTCAGTCTGTCTCATGTATGTTGGTATGCTTCCATTCCTAGAGCTATAGGACCTTTCTGAACAGGCACTTGATGCATCACTGTTGGCATCATCATCTGAATACATCCCATAGGACTCATATCTTCTTCGCACAGGCTTCTTCTATCGTACAGAAACACCCCACATTAGTACTGATTTTCAAGGAGGCAGTGTACACATGCATAATCAGTAGAAAGACCATCAGTTTAAATAATCAGTGTGACCCCTACTCCCTGTGGTGACAAATGGCTCCAATTGAACAACGGGTCAAACCGAGTTAATAAGAAGTATTTTAAGGAATGGCTTGCGCTGTATTCCAAATGTAAAAGCAAAGCAAATGCAGAGAAGACATACGTTTGATGAAACGTTCAACTTAGTTTACTTGTAAGAATCCACAAAATTTCATTATAAGGTTACATAAAGACTATACTGAAAGTTAGTTATTTCATTTAATAACTTTCTATGTGTTACAGAATATAAGAATCAGGTCTAAACCCACATAATTCTGTTCATTTTAACTTACTTTGTGTCAAGCATATTAATAACAAAATATTAAACTATTGAAGAAGGAAAATAGTTTCTATACCTTAGTCCGTATGTCTCCTAAGAGCTGTTAGCAGTAAATTATTGAAAAGAAACAGAAATTGAGAACAGGAAGGTAAGGCACAGCAGCATTGTCACTATTTAACTACCTGCCACTGAAAAACATACACTCTCATCGTAAATTTTGTTCTTAGCTCTCTGCATCTGATCAGCATATCAGGCATTGCCAAAAAGCAGTTTGCTATACTTCCATTTCCAGGGAAACATTAAATATCATCTGCTGGTTGGTCACAAAGACTTCTCTGTCAAAATCTTCATGTCTTATGCAGTGATATTTAAGCATGAAGACTTAACACATGCCGTCAATTGCTACCTAAGTATGAAACCTTCATTTAAACTTCATTTTCCCCATCAACTTCTCCATCTCTTTAACTTCGTTTGAATATCTAAATTTTGTCATTACTACAGCAATGTCCTACAAAATAATTAATTACATGATGCAAAATTCCAAACCTGAAACCAAAAACAAGCCAACAAGACACAACATGCCAAAGGCCAGAGGAGAAAAAAATATAAAAAATTATATGTTTATCTAAAAGGAAAACCACACTGTCATTCAAATTTTGGAGTTGAAGCTAGTAGTTAAAAATTCAGTTTCATTATATACTCAAAGAAGCATCAGTATAAGTGACTGCTTTCCCCTTAATTACCATTGCCATTTGCACCAGGTTCTCATTTTTGACCGTGGAATAACTTGAAAGTTATTGCAATACAAACTAGTCAATACATCACAAAACAAGTAAGCTTATTATCAACAGAACAAGCATACATACATGTGTAAGAGAATAAAGGAAGGGAAAAATCCCAAGGACATGAGTATTTTTGAAAAGGATCACCATAAGTAAAAAAAAATTAAAATTTCAAGAAATAGAATCTGAAATGCTGAAGATCATCATATTGCTGCATTTCATGCAACTTCTATTCAAACCAGGTGTTAGCCAGAAGGCTGATACCCCTTTGGCTTGAGCAGTATTGTAATGGCCAAGTATTTTTCATACCATAATAATAGTAATACAGTCCAGAATATTTTCTATTTTTATATTACATCTGTCAGGACTCTATTATTCTACCTTTTAAAAACGCTGTTCTGAGGGGAGGCTTCAGTCCAGGATAAAACAAGAGTGTTCATAACCAGATTTCCATCTAAATGGAGCCATTTGTACAGAACCATCTGAGCATGACAGGACCCCAGGCATGCAAATACCTCAACAATCAAATGTTCTTGTTCTTGATCCTTCTTTGTAATGACAGACTCTAGATAAAATATCCAGATTTTCCTCTAATATTTCTAGAAGCATCATGCTATTTTGGAATCAGGTAATACAAACCAGTTTCTATGAACAAACTATTACTTCAACAAAGCAGAACACATCCAAGCTTCCAAAGCAGTCATTGGAAGCATGAGTTTCTCCCTAATTTATACTTTTTACTATATACTTGGCCCAGCTAAATTTGAATAAGCTATGAAGCTGCTAAAAGATACTTTTCAGGTAGCATCAGTGTGGATAAATCTGTAACACAGACTTTCAAATTACAGTCAGAAACTTTTCATGTTCCACAGACTGTATTTCTGTTTTTCCCTATTCCAAAACCCAGACTGCCTTCTGGTTTACTAACCAGCATACCCCATCAGTGCTGAGTTCTTCAGATTTTCTCCTTTGAAATTTTGTTTCTCTCCATCCAGTCATAAGTGACTATAATTCAATTTGAGTCTAATTCATAGTTTTCTACTAACGTTCCATAAAATCTTTAAACAGAGTCATGGGAAATTCCTTAAAGCATTCTGATAACTAGATCACAGGTACCTATAAATATTTAATGATATGCAAATAGTATACAATATCTGATAAAAGTGTATCTGACTCACAGTGTCAGTATTTTAAATTACTTGAAGATTTCAGCTTGCTGATGTCAATGTCAGAATAGAAAAATACATGATGAGTTCAGTTTGGCTAACTGGGGCAGGAAGGTAGAGGAGCCAAATCCACCCTTTTAAAGAACAGTGAAGGTTAAGAAAGAGAATAGCATAACCTGTTTTAAATTCAGAGTAACACTTTGAAAACAAAAACTAAACTTCTGAAATGCTGCCTACCAAGCCATCAGTTCATCTCTTCGGCATCACTCTCAAAGACAGAACACCTTTACATGGAACCCAGGCTCATGATAAGCAGCATGCTCTACCCATCATCACTCCCAGCTCTGACAAGCCTTCAACCTATCCCAAAGTCTGGCTGGCTGTTGTAGGAAACTGCTGGTTAGTGCTACCTGCTCAAGTGGCTCCTTGGGCTACTCCAACAGAACAGTCCAAGACTATTTCCTGTCTGCCATGGAAAAATGTATGTTTTTCGAAAGTTAAGACTTTTGTAGGGAACAAAAACTCCAATATTTTGCAACTCTAGCAGTTTTGTTTCTTGTTTTTTTTCCCCACCAAGAAGCCAATACGATAAAGAATAACAAGCTCTTTTGCATACTTTAATGTATAGTTATCAAACATTTTAAGATTCTGTATCCTACACAAGATAAGTGAGAGATTCTTACCAAAGCATCTGCTACTGCCTCTTCCACATCAGAACCCGTGTTCAGAACTCGCATAGCACTAACTGACGACGACAACCTACTCGACTGACTAATTCCAAAGCCAGTACCTGTCATAAAAACAACAAAAATGAATATAAAGAATTTAGTTAGAATAGAATTAATACCACACTCACTCAAAAAAACCCAAGCAGAAGAAAAGTATTTGCTTCACATTTGTAATAAGCTATATAGTGGCTAAAATACTAGTTAATTTAATTCTGAAGTATTTAGTGGTGCAGCAAAAAGAAATGAAGTAAAAAACTAGTCACATACAAGCATTCCATCCCAGTATCACAGGAAAAAAACAAAACAAACCACAAAACAATGGTTTTAACCAAAAGAACCTTTCTTTTTTGCTTTTTTTCTATTTTTTTTTAATTAACGACTTCTTCATTTTGGGTTTTTGTTTTGATTTAAAAAGAAAGTAAATACGATATGAAGGCTATTGAGAATGCTGATTATAAAACTACATGCATGAAGAATACTCTACAAATACTGAAAAATGGAAAACTAAAAAAAGGTTTTCTGCAAGTAAAAGTAAAATGGTTGTTGTTAAAGAATAAAAGGATTAACATTGGAGGGTGAGGGTGGAGACAAAATCTAGCAACGTAAACACATCTATCTGGACTATTAAAACCACAAAACTCAAATTAATATAAATAATGCTTTTTAAAACTGAACTATGAGAATAACCAAGTGGGTGGGAAAAAAAAATCCAGGATGACTGCACAGATGACAGCGAAGTGTACTCATCCTTCACCTGTAGCCCCATAAGCATCAGGAGCGTAGAGGGCACCAGTGGATCTGGAGTGATGTCTGGAAGCTGCAATAACAGGATCATATAAACCCTATCTATTACTATGGAACCAAAGTGCTGCAATAGTTGCTTAGAGAACAAGAGAATATTTCTTAAACAGATTCAGCTTTAGAACAAGAAATTGAGTATAATACAGACAGAAAAAGCTTCAGAGAAATTCTTTGATTGTATAGAATATGATTATATAGAATGATATAGGTTTATGTACAATGGGTATTTCATGCATAATTTTTTAATTTAAAATATTAAAAGCAGATTAAAAGCAAGTATGTTCCAGTTTAAACAAGAAAAAAATGCACAGACACACACATACACACACAAACAGAATCCTCAAATATCTAAAAAGTTCCACTGATACTGGTCTTCCATTATAGAGTTACCTCAATCATACACGCTCAAGTTAGAGCCAGAGCTCACATACCAAACATGACTGGCAAAAAGTTACTACTGCACAAACTTACTGTGTTAGCACCTTACAATCTGTATAAACTTGGGTTCTTGTCTATGTGCAGGTAAGACAACCTCAGTTAAAACTCACCAGTATGTAGATGAAAGTTATAATTACTCTTTTTTAATTAAAAGTTCAAAATAATTTAATGTGATTAATATTTCACATTTGTGTTGTTTTCTTTAAGTAAATAAAATGTGAAATTGAAACATCTATGTTAGTTGCTATAGCTCACTAAGATTCTTTAAAGTTATGGAAAGTGGGAACCAAAGATCCTTAAGGACTTTTGAATACAACTGAGAACCCTCTGCCTTCTGGCACTTGTACAAAACTGGTCTTTCTAAAGAGATTCTAAAGAATTTGACTCACCATTGCTAATATTTCTTTCTTAAATCAAACAATTTTACAGTCAATGTGTTTTTAAACAATTAATCTTCTTTCTTCAGTTCAAGTTGAAACTTGAATTCAAATGCCCACCGACAGTTACATAAACCCCAGACACAAACTTATAATTTAATAAATAACTGTAAATGCAAATATTTTACACCTTTTGGATGCATGAAATAGTATAAATATAGAAAATAAGAATGATCCTTTACTCTGATTAACGCAGACAATTTAAGAGTCTGATTTGAACCAAATAACCCTGACATGGACCAAACCACATTTGGGGAAGCACATCTTTCTTAACCTGAATGAACTCCAAAGTGATCCTAAGTCCTATAAAAACCCCAGAAACAACACTGTGCTTTTTCCACATGAAGTCCTCTTCTCCTCACGTAAGCTACAGCAATGTATTTTCTTTCAAACTAAAATTGCATTAAGTTGTTTAGCTAGGGAATTTTATTTCACAAATAATGCTTTGTGGAATACTTGGTTCTCCAGAACTATGCCTTGGCACGGAAGAGGAAACAGGAGAGAGGATGTCAAAACAGGGGTAAAGGCTGACAGAGATTTAAGTACAAGCAATAACAGGATAAGTCTTTCTAATGCTTTCCATCACAAGCCCTGTAAATTAAAGGTCCAATTAAAACTTTAGGAATATAATTCAAGATGATCCTGTCCCCATGTATGTTTGAACTACACTGGATGAGTTTTTAGGACAGGGATAGGAAGCACTGTATTGGATCTAACATAGCTCATTCCAAAGCATATTTCCAAGAACACTCTTTGTACCCCTCAACTGCAGAAATTGTGCAAGTATTTACTTCTGTTGTTTCATTTTTTAAAAAAGATGAGCAAAATAAGAATTATTTTAAATGGACTCAACATGATTTCCTGGCTGAAATATGGAAATTATACTAATTTGATATTTAATATTAACTATATGGAGCAGGAAAATAGGCATTTCCATATAAATTGCAAACCACTTCCTTCTTAGAGCAGCTGTTATCTCCCAGTTCATAATATTATACAGAGATGTGAGATTACATAAACACTTCATACCAATGTATGAAGAGAGGAGCATTTTATGTAGCTTTTGGGTCATTTTATGCCCAAAGAGCTTAGTATTTGTAAGCAGGAATCCCTGTGCTGGGAATCAGATGCAACACAAATTACATTCCTCTCTCCAACCACATGTAAAACTGTCTCTAACTACAAACACATAGCTGAATTTGCCTTATTTCATCTTCCACTTGTACCCTTGAGTAACATCAAATTTAATAATTTTGACAGAAGCCAATAGCATCCTGTAAGATAAAACTAGTCCAACAAAACACTGCATGACATTTGAAAACATTGAAATAAGAAGCCGTACTAGACGGAATCCTAGGAAACCTCATTTATTCCAGGTATAGCTGCTTTTTAACAACATTGGATTCCTATACATGCTACTTCGCATGCTCTGTGCTATCAGACAATTCAACCCACTGTATTTGTATAGGCACTTGTTTTGGTATCTGAACACAAACATTAAACTCCATTAATAAAAACAAAACTTCAAAGTAGCATCTGTCCCAATGACCCACCCCATGGTATTAGTTTAACACAGATTTCTTAAGAAGTATTTGACCAAATATAAAATGTAAATCAGATCTTGCATGCATGCAGCTGAAGTCAAGCTTTAACGTAGCAAAAGAAGCACAAAAAGATCTGGAAAATACCCTTGTTTTTAGAAGAAAAGATAAGTGAGTACCATAGCACAGTCTGCCAGGCGTGCTTCAGTAAAAGACACAAGTTTACTAATGGATCCTGCATAATGTCTACTTTTGATTTCCCAATTAAACAGCATCTGGGCAAATTAGCATTTGTTACCAAAACAACTTTCATTCAATTACTCTGTACTTTCCCAATAAAACCATGGCTGACAGAAGCATACTGCCTTAACAGACCACAACAGACTTCCAATGCTAATTAGGAGCAAAGTGGTGCCTCAATTTGAAACAGAAACCAGAGATTTACTATTTTCAGACCCTGTTTAACAGCCAGTATTACAAAGTCTGTAACTGCTGCCTACACTTGAACAAACAAAAGAGGGATACATAGTGAAGACTAACTCCAAGTTAATACCAAAAAGATGGATTTCAGATACAATCTCAGAGACATTTTTGTATTAACAAACATTCAAAAACACATGAAAAGACTTTTATCAAAATTTACTGCCAACTTCCTATTAACCTTGACAAGGACACAGAGATAAGAAGCTTCCCCAGTCCTTCCCCAGCAACATGTCAAAGTAATTGCAAGCTAATGTTCCTATGCCTTACTGACATTTCAGAAACAGACAGCGGCTTGACAATCTTGCAACATCTTTTAAGTGTCAGGCCAATAACCTGAAATATTAAGTGGAAACAAAACTTTTGCTTACAGCAGCTCTAGGAATGAGGACTCGACACAGTTATGCATGTGTGAATGTTCAAGTTTTCAATTCCTCTCTTCCCTGCACAACAGCAGCTGCTACTTCAACTACTTACCACTTGTTCTGCACAGATTAAAAGCAAATCTCAGACTGTACTTTGGTTCATCTACTTGGGTAAGAACTTCACTACTTGCCTTGTTCATTTTTAGAAAATGAAAAGCAGCCTCAGAACACAGTTCTACTTCAGTAGATTGGTCCCTTATCTGCACCATCACATTTATTTGCTTTAATAGCAAAAAGTTAAAATTTTAATTATTTTTTCACATAATACAGTGATGACAGTATAAATAAGGAGACATAAAATAAAGAGGTTTTTTCTTATTATACAGCAAAATGATTAACTGAATACTAGCAGACCCTAGCTATTGATGCAGGGAAAGGCAGAGGATGACAGTCACACTACAGCCTTTGCTCTAGTTGGTCAGTGAGAAACGGATTATCCAACTGCACCAAGGGCTGCAGTGAAGAGAAACACGGAATTTCAAAAACATTTCCAAAGGAACAGTCCTTTCAAAAGAGGTACCTAGGCCCTGCGTATCACACACCTTTCCAGACTTGGCATTTAAGAGAAGGCTAAGACTAGCAAAGCGTTTGTTTTTCAGCTGTGCAACCCATTCACACATTGGTCAGTTCTCCATCGAGGTATGTGGTGAGTGAGCCAAAGGAAGGGAGAGTAATGGTGGCCAGCTACAAGCTAAATGAAGGAGGCACGGGTTCGTTAGGTGCAAATAATGAAGGGCAAAGACAGCCATGCACAACAAGGGGCTCTGAGTACTTACCAAGGGGTGGAAAAGAGCGGACAGGGCTTGTGTCCCTGCTACTTTCACGGCTGGCCTCCCGACTGCACCCCTGACTCACACTAGGCCGAGGAATGCGGCTGCCTCGTGCTAGTATGATTCAGGGTACAGACAAACAGCAGCACAGAAGGGAGAAGACATAAAAAAGTTGCAGTTTTAATGCAATTCGGTTTTGCAGTAAGATCAAAGATGTATTTCTAAGAAAAGACACTGACAATTATGTCATATTGTAAGTCATAACTGTTTCCACACACTCCCTCGATTGTGCCAGATTACACCAAGTGTAGCCAGATCAATGAAACTACTTCTTCACACAGCTAAAAATGGGGATTTACCAACTCTTTACAGAATAGTTGAAAAAAACATCTTGAAAAGGACAGAGAGGAAACAAGCAACAATAAACATGATCAGGGTACTGATTCAGAATTTGTGTTCAAGAAATTAAAAACCCACGCCTTTCTAAAGAAGGAAAATGTAAATTTAATACAACTAAGGTAAAAATCAGAACACAAAACAAAGAACAGCAGCAATGCCATTAAAATCAACTGATATTTTCAATAATACTGTTTGTAATAAAGTGCAACCAGGTTATACCATGAAGTTTAAGATACATGTCATTCATTTTTGTATCCCAGAAGTATACACATGCACACACACATACGCAGAAGACAAAGGTAATGAAGAATATCTTTTCAAAATGGTATCACACTTTCATTCAATGGATGTGGGCATTTTTGGGGGTGGGGATAAGAAGTAAAGAAAAGAGAAGGAAGAAAGGGAGGTGAGGAAAAGCAACTACTGCATTCTGACAGAAGAAAAACAAGTTTTAGCTTAAATTTAAAACTGTCTCACATATCAAAGACTAACCTCAGAAAACAGGCATGTTTTAGATTTTCACTGATGTGTATCCTAATTTTATCATCCACCTACAACTAAACGCAAGCAGTAGATATCCAGCATTTAAAGGAAGAAGGGCTATAAAGAATCCAAGAGTTGTTCAGTGATTCTTACCTACTGACAATCTAGAAGGACTAGCTTCTCTACTGCATCCCTGACTGCGTGGGATTTTGCTTCGCTTTTGTGCAGCTGCAGGATTCACCAACACTCTCTGAACTCCTGTGTTCATAGTGGAAAGTGTGGTTGTTGTCAAAACTCTTCCAGGAGACCCAGATCTACTGCCAGCTGAAGACAAAATGAATAAATGTAAGTATAGCATAAAAGATAAACAACCATGGTTAAAAAGAAAAAAACAAAAAAAAATCCTGAAGTTAGTGGGAAAGTGGTGGTAGATTGACATGGTCTGGAAAAACTTACACAGTAAAAATGTGAAACACAAAACCCTAGTCCGAATTTTTATAGTGCTACATACAAGGTAGATAAAATGATCAATGCAAGGAGGCACTTGGCATGGTATTTAGTCTTCATCAACAGTTCCAATATCCCTAACGTGAACATTGGTGTGTTCATTTATTTTTTTTTAAGCTACATGGTCTCACTAATCACATTTTCTATTAAAAAAGAAAAAACCTGCTAGAAAGCTAAAGGGAGCAACTTTAAACTAGTGATTTCATAATTATCCCAGCACTTTCAGTGCAAACAATATTATAAACCAACATAATTTTCCTAAAACTTAAACTCTTCTCCCTTCCTTTTAAAAACATGGTGTCTTGAAGCACTACCCTCCAAGAAGTTAAATAAATGTCACTGAAGACAATTAAAATATTCATGTTCATGCCTGTGGAGGTTATCCCACAAATTCAAAGAAAATCTTCAATTAGTTTTGAACAACCTAAAAAGTCAATCAAGACATACGCAAGCGTCCTTTTATTGATCAAAATTATACATTACAAAGTGCTATAACTGTTCACTGTACCCACTACCAGAAACTGGTCACTGATCCCTAATTTTCAGTTACAGAAAATTTAAGTTCTAAGCACTAACAAAGAAGCCATTCTTCTCTAGTTATAACAGATTTATACCACCAGTTGCTGTAAATACATTGTCTCCATCCGCAGAATTCCAGAAGTCATAATATTAAGCAAAGGTTAATTACATACAGGTATGAACTTTTCATCAATCTTTAAAAAATAATCATGTAACTGTATGACCACAGCTATGCTATCAGATCTACAGACTTAACATGCAACAATCTCAAGTGAGTTTCATGGATTACTTCTTATGAGGCACATTTAAAAAAGATAAAAGTTGATTAAAGCTTGACCATATGGGAAAAGAAACAAAATCCCAAACAAAATATAACATATGCTGGGTGGAAGGGAGAAAACTAAAACAATGTACCATGCATATACGTTCAGATTCATTGTTTGAATTCAAACTTGAAATGATTATTTAGCAAAATCCCTTTTCCAAACTATGGACCTATTCAGCAGAAATTGTAAATAAAATATTACACAGCCTGGAAAAAACAAATACAACTTCTATAGCGAAAAAAGCATAGGCAAATCTATAAAACTGCCGTGGTCTGCAAAAATTAAGGGTTTGGCAGTTTCTTCATATTACAGCATTTCAACTTAGACTTGATATTACTGTGCCTTCTTCCTAGCCTTCAGTATTTTAACTCTCTAAAACAATGTAAATATCGTAAAAGTTTTCACTGTGCTAGAGACTTTTAGAAGATTTTCTTCAATAGGTCAGAAACCTAAAAAAGTACTCTTCTCAAAACACACATAAGAAATGCAACCTCTCATTCTAATATTTTATTCATACGTCTATTGTCTGACCTGCAAAGCATAACACCATAGCACAGATAAACCAAAGGAAGCTTAATATCCTGAAAACATGCTAATAACCACCTTGGCATACTGTTGTCAGTACTACCATCAGTAGTAGATCTATGTGAACTGAATGATGGAAGGATTGCTAAAACAGTATTTCAAAATGACAAAAACCTCCCATCTCTACTGCCTTCTAAATAAGGATTACATCCAATTAGGTAAGTGCAGCATATGGAAAAAAGCAGGCCAGAATTTCTGCTGAATAGGGTCCTTGAATGAGATATGTCAAACGGGTGATCAAACAATGATGTATACACAGATTCTATAGACTCTTACCACCAATGGGGTTAGCAGACTGTGATCCTGAACAAGTGTAAAGGCAGGATTAGGGTAGGGGTTTATAATCCATGAAGAGGGAGGGAGCAGAGCAGATTAAAAAAATGGATGGCAAATGGAAATAAGAAAGCTTTAGTCATTTCACACAGGAAAAAAGCCACAAGGGGGTTATGCTAAAGCAGTGCTTTTAAGTAGCTTCCACAGTTGAAGAATTAAACTCAGATGCTATGTACAAAGCAGATGAAGCAAAGCTGCACAAGCAAATTACAATTCTTCAGCTTTCTAATCAACAGCTGGATAATACTGAAGAATTACATTTCAATTAAACATGAAACTGTAGCCTTCACATTATTTTAAAAGAATATTACATGGCCAAAAAAGTTCAAGAAGTTCAACAGCTGAACAAAAACTACACACAAGGCCAAAACATTATTATTATTTTTTTTTTGAGACAGACAGTAAAGGAACTGAGCTGCAGGTGCGGTGGATGACAAAAAAAGAAAAACAACTCACAATGGCACAACTGAAAAGACTTGCATAGAATTTCAGGTTTTCCTCTTCAAAATTAATCTGAAGTATAAGGGTAAGAATTTGTTTCCGCTCAGAAATTTAACTATTTTTCTCTGAATGAAGATTGTAACGTAATTTTAGCACACCTTGCTGAATTTCCTGGCATCCAAACAGGAAGGGAGAGGAAAAAATGGAACAATTGTTTCCATATATAAGGATAAAATAATGAGCTATAGATTACACATGTATTTATATTATGTTATAATTTAAAAATAGAAGAGGAAGAGCAAAGGGCTTCTAAAACCCTTAAAACATTTCTTTTGAAAAGCATTCAAATTTGCAAGTCTTTCATAAAATGATCTTTGAACAAAAGTGCTAAATAGCTGTAACCCTAAATTTACAAAAGTATCTCTGCTACAGTGGTTTTCAAAAAAATAAAAGATTAAATCTAATATGAAGCTATTCTCTCAGTTTAAGCTGGGGAACTAAAACTATCCCCTGTATGGAAACATTGAGCATCTTGCTCCCCAGAATGCTGTGTAAATTTTCAGTCACAAAGAAGCATCACCTAAATAGCTGGCATACATTGCCTGACAATTCTCCTTTGCCTGTCCATTTGTATTTGCCCTTTTTATCTTCCTTAAAACATCTCAGAATTCTTGTTCTCCCCCACTGACAGGTTATGATGAGCTATCTGAAGCCATCAGTTCTGAACAGAAGTATTAATAAAAGGCTGTAAACATGCATTCATGCATTTAATTTTCACACACCATCACAAGTAGACAAATCTAGTTATCTCAGTATCAATTCAGCTTCTCTTTAGACATTAATACTGTGAAAAAATTAATTATCTTGGGAAAAAAATTGTCATTATTAGCAAAAAGAAACTGAAAAAGCTTGTTTGATTGCCTGAATATACAGTCAGTTTAATTAATATTATATGACAATGATCACCACAGAAGTCTTTTATTGCTACCTAAATTTACCCCAAACAGTTTATCAAGCACCTTAACTTTTCAAGAATCTAGCAAATCTATTAAAAATACAAAGGTATTTTTCAAAAGCTTATTTCAGAACTTTCCTAATACTAATGAAGAGTGCTACAGATACTGCTTAAAGCTGTTCGTAAAGGGAGAAAGTGATTTGACAGGACTGCTAATTCACCTCCCCCTTAAATTATTAATCTAACTATTCTTTGTTTATTATATAGTGCAGTCATCTTAACACTGAAAGCATAAAACCAGTTTTACACCACCTCTGTCACAGCCAATAACTAGCCTTTATTTTCAAGGTCTCGTCCCACAAATGCTTGTGGGATCAGAGCATTGCCAAAGCAAAACATTACTTGAGAATTTCTGTTATTGGATTTTATTGTTTTATATCCATCTGTTCAGAATTTTTGAAAGTTTAATTTCACAAAACCCGCAAGCATTGGATCAGGTTTGATCCAACCATATTTGCTGGAAAATGAAGTAATGCAAAACTGAATGGGAAGTACTCTAACAGGAGAAAGAAAACCACAAAACCTTTCTCCCTGCTTTTTTAAGTCTAAAGTCATTCTGTTTGTGATAAATGTAGTCATTGCTATGAAGATAAATGTTTCTGCCACTAAAAACAATATTAAAGAGTTTTTATTAAAAAAAGTGGATGTGGTTATTGATAGCAAAATAACCGTACTGGAAAATTCAAAAGATGTACAATTTGCTGGGTTTATAATATTAGACCTGACAAACCATAGGACTGGTTAGTCTATTTTAATTTTATTGTTAATTTGTCTTTCATTAATTTCATTGCATTTCAATTTACTTAGACAAAGATGAGAATCTGAAAACACTACAAAGCTTAATCAGATGGCATCTCTCGGAGACATCCAATGTGTTAAACTGCTGTAGGTCAGCCAGTGACAAAGAATGTGAGCTAATCAGATCTTTTAATTAATGACAGTGCTCAGCTAGAATGAAAATTTTGCATTTGCTTTGGTTTCTAAACACACATAGAAAATTACTGAGAATTAGCTGACATACAGTAAATTGCTTGCTTTAACCCTTTGATTCAATATAAGCTAAGTAACTGATTGTAAACACAGGGTTTAGTGTTTTTACTCCGAGTAGTTAAGTAAAAGTAACAGCTGTAATAAAAAGTAATGGATTATATATCCAAGAGGTAGAGTAGTGCCTAGCTTAAAATGAAAAATAGGTATTTCTGGTTGAAAAATAAGACTTTTTGAAAAATGAAAAATCAAGTTTTTCAGGTAACAGAGGACACCATTCAGCTCACCCATTCTCCTGTATTATTCGTCCACACGTCATAAGTTACTGACACAGAAGCTTTCTGGTGTTTTGTGTTGGGGAGGTCAGAAAGGGGGGAAAAGAATGTTGAGAAGTTATAATTGAAGACAGAATTTAAGGGTAGATTTCATTTCCTGTTACATTATCTAATTTAATTGGCAAACTAAGACCTAACCTAGTATTTTGTCCAGAAAAAAACAACATGAATTAGAAAAGCATGCAAATACCACTGACCCAAAACACTGAAAAAAATACCTTCATTTTTGTCTGGCAATGATGAGTCTAAGGCACAGAATAACAACTCAGTATGTAGCTTTTTTTTTTAAATTAACTTTGACTGTAGCCATTGGTCAATGAATATATGCTTAAGCATTTGGCCTCTATCAAGTATAACTTACAAACAGAAAATACATACGCTGAGACTGTGACACCACTTTGGTTCTACCCTGTCCTCTGGAATCTGTTTTAGAATTTCCAATACCAAGAGAAGGTGTTGAAAGCTTTGTTCGTACACGACCTACAGAAGAAAAACTACATTAAATCAGTTTTTCACAGTAATGTAGAAAGCCAAGCATCAGTAGCATTTACTAGTATTTTCTTAAGTTACTGTAGATAAAAAAGCAGCGTAGCATAACTCAATTGGTGAAAATTCGCTTGGGATAATTAGTAGAAATTTGAACACCTTGAAGGACTTAACAGTTGAAGAAGCAAAATACTTCTCTGACGCTACACGCTTCAGTAAACAACTTACACATTATCATTTAAACACCCTGAACTAGCTAGCTAGTTCTTGCTTCCAACATTATTAGGTTGTGTACATTAAAAAGGGAAGTTTATTAAATATAATAGGCAATGTATACATTAATGTTGCTGTATCGGGCACACTCTACTCTTCGTTACTTGTGGTTGTAATTCTACTTTTAGCTGTCATGAAGCTTAAACATTAGTTCTGTAGCTTTATTTTTTTGAATAGGGTTCTGAGCTTTCTTCCTAATTTCACTCCTCATTAGAAATCTAAACACTAGCTTTCCTATTACTGAAGATTCTACTGTTTTCCTGACCACAGTCATACTGACTTCTCAAGCCTTTTGCAGCATTTTGCAAAGACTAAGTACACTTCAGTACTTCTCAGTGACAACATGATACAAGAAAACACTCTCCTCAACAAACAGAAGAACTGAGGAAGAAAGATATTGAACTGAGTATCAACAACTAAAACAATAGAGCCACTTCTCTCTAGCATGCCAAACCATCTTGGGCTTGGGTTAAACCTTTCCACATCGTTAGCCATGTTCCTCATAACATCCACGGTATACAACAGAACTACGAAAGAAAGGAAGACCCTAGTTGAATTAAATATAGGTAACTGAAAGATTATTTATAAAAGAAAATAGTAGAGTTGTGTGCTACGTTTCCTAAGCCAACCTCTCAAACAACAGAAAAATGAAACCAAAACCATGCTAACTGTAATTCCTGTAAGTTGCAA
The DNA here is from genome assembly GCA_013398125.1 of Aegotheles bennettii. Classification (NCBI taxonomy): domain Eukaryota; kingdom Metazoa; phylum Chordata; class Aves; order Caprimulgiformes; family Aegothelidae; genus Aegotheles; species Aegotheles bennettii. The sequence goes on along the minus strand of VZRW01003356.1, from coordinate 157,948 downwards.
GAACAAACCCCAAAAAGCTTCTACAGGGTGGATCTAGCTGAACAAGTAATCCACTTTCTAAAACAGCATAATAAAACTATTTTCTACACATGTGGAGTCAGTATCTGATTCAGAAGAATTAGGTACACAGACTGTTATTTAGTTCTAGCCTCTTTAAGGCTTTCCACAGCAGAATTTGGAGACCAACCAAGTTAATATTATTCATCCAAGTAGAAGGAATAGCCATAGATGAGTCTATAGGAAGAGAATCAGGATAAAGGAGGTTATTCACTATAATATTAGAAAACAATATGCTAGCAAGAATGGTTAGATTAACTAGTCCAAACTCTACTAGTTATCCCTGTGCAATGGCAATGTTTTCCCACAGAGTGCTGTGAGACTGCAAGGCATGTAACTGCATTCAGAATTTGGCCAAAAAACCTAGGAATACAGAGTGCCACTATTTTGCTACTATGTTAAATTATCGCTTGGAACCTAGTTCATTTTGTCAAAGTAAAAAACCAGTTTGTATTTGTGAGGCAAATGAACCATTAATTCACTTGGAGTCTCTACATCCATTCACTAATGACAGGTTTAAATGTTAATAGTGTTTTGAAAATAAATTCACAAGTCTCAGAGATGAGTAATAGTAGCACCTGCTTCCCAGAGCATGAACACACTTGATGAAATATTCTGTGACAAGATTTGCTTAAAAAAATTTGCAAAATTATAAAGCTCCTGTATTTTCACTCTAAAAATGTTAAGCAATGACACATCCACTGCAGATGAGTACTTGATATTTAAAATAAAAGCAAAAGAACTTTAAAAATACTACATGACAACCAAGTATTAGATGCATAAGCTATCTGGAGTTATGAACCTCCACAAAGCCCCAGAAAGACCATATTCTACTTTTAAAGCTTTATTTCTATCAATGAAAATATGAAGCTGAAAATATTAGCTGTTCTAACAAAATATTTTCTTACCATCTTCAGAAGCTGTTCCTAAACAGAAAAAATAATAAAATACATGATATTCCAAACAATACTGTGTGTCTCCAATTCCTTTTTGAGATTAATCTTACGAACGTTGACAAATTTTACCAAGTCAAGGGTCTAAAGCTTTTGTGTTGCAACTCCATTATTTAACTGAAGGAAAATTATGATTAAACGTCCACACTATACTATTAGTGATTTAAAAGAACACAATACATAGCACTGCCTACCAAACTTGTTACAAAACCACAAAAAAAACTACATAAAAAAATAAAACTATAAGTCAACAAAATGACATGTAGAGATCAAAACAAACATTAAAAATATTTTAGTGCAAGCTCTTCTAAAAATACAAAACATATTATTATAAATTATCTCAGAGAAAAACACAAGGATGGTGTTTTCCACACTGGACAGTGATAACTCGATAGGAGTTGCTAGCAAGGAGGATTTATCTGAATTAAGTCCATGATTACTCTGAAGATCTACATGCACAAGATCAAGTTTTGCTCAGAGAAGTGGAAGTAATATGAGCTTGCTGAAACCAGATCACACTTGAACAAGTATGCAAAGCTTAACAAGGCTTGATTAGGAGAAAATGGGAGTTGGACTGATCTTTTTACTGACATCAGTACCTAGAAATTTATGGGAAGCTATCTAAACAGCAGTCCTTCCTCTCTGTAAGTTCCTTTGAAACATACCTGATTGTGGAATAAAATATGTATTAGTAGTGATTAAAAATGTTAAATGCCTCCAAAAAAAACAAAACAAAGGTTATTTCCATTTTTGTTTTCACTCTAAGCTGTTTCTGCCTTGTAAGAAAACTACAATCTGTTGGTGACTTTGGCTAGCCCGAACGTGACTTGCTCAGCAAACCTGGCTGGGGCTTTCTCATATTATACAGGGTGTTTCAAGAAGATGTACTGTATCTCACTGTATCTCTACAACCATGAACAGCCCACAAATGACCCTTGTCACTTGAAAGGGTGGGGCATAGAGTTCCAAATGATTACTGCTAGATGCCTCTCCCAGCACACAGGCAGCCCCCAGCCTCAGTCATTCACAAGATGGCAACTCCGCAACATGAGGCACTGGGTCCATCGTTTTGAAACACGCTGTGCTACATTTAAGGCACTAAACTCCCTCTAAAAATTAATTCAGCGTAAATTTCAATGCTTCTTCACAAAAATTGGTTATAATATGTATATAAGACTGCCTCAAAGCTTTCCAGATCAAATTTGCCAGTCCGTATACAAAAACCCAAACCCTTAAACTATCCTCCCAAATTCAACATTCTTCCAGAGCTGGATCTTAGAATGCAGGTTCTGTGCAACACTTAAGCCAGGCTAATAGCCAGCTGCTCCTGAAAGGGTGGTTCTGCTTCTCCTTCCTCTTCACCCTTGTGCTACCATCTGGTTTGGAGGGCTAAAGGCTCACTGTCAGCTCCAAAAGCTAAGTAACAGAACACTGGTCACCTTCTTCTGTGAAATCAGTTTTCTGGAGTTCGTTCACCTACAGTGTTTGACAATGGAGTGTTACAAGGTGCTAGTGAAAGAAATGGTAAAAAAATGTGGCCAAGATTAGTGGGAAAAGGAAAACTGATTAGTTCCTCCTGGTGGCAGTTAGATCAGAGTAGCTGTACCATGCAACTACAGCTGGAGACCTAAGCAGTGTTCATTCTCTCTCACCCATCATCCCGGTTATTCTGATCATTTCTGTAGCACTTCCCCTACTATTCCTACACAGATGTGCAGGACCTCATTAGTTCTGACTGCTGATCGGAACAAAAGAAAAAGCCTGAACACATGGCCATAAGGACCCTTATTGTTGGTGACAATGTGCAAAAACTCAAGATTAAGTGGTTAGCACTGATAGTTAGAAATAAATCCTAATACATGCAACACAGGGAAATCTGACATGGAAGCAAGACAGACACCACTATCCTGTACAAATCCCTCTTGTTTTATGAAAGTAGACTTGTCGCCTGCAGTACTCCAAAATGGCTACAATTCTTTCCAAAAGAATCTCTCATGAAACTGATAATCTGTGATTTAAAATTATCCTGGGTTTTAGAGATTTAACTTCTTTTTGTTTTCATTCCTATGAAAAATATCACCTGCTTTGTTTCCAGTAAACTACTCATTCTTTGAAACATGTACTGTTAATAAAAACACATGATAAGTATTATCATGTAAGTAGCACACAACTGACTTGTTAACTGTTTCCCACCAATAAATCAGAACCAGAATTATCGGGCATCAAGTTGGGACTCTGCCACTTTATTATATGGGAGGCATTGGTTACACAACCTGAAACAGGCAACTGCTAGGAGAAGCCCAATTCTCAGGTGCTTTGCAGTTGGGGTAAACATGTATGACTACTCCCTGAGTGTGTTTAATACAGTGAATTAAGAAAAAGTAAACACTAAAAGTTAGCTGGAATACATGGTAAGCTATTTTAACAGGTAAATCTTAATAAAATATTCTTTAATAAAATTACATTGTATTACAAGCACTTAAAAATGTAGCTAGACTAGATTTTGACAGAGTATTTTTGAAAGAGAAGATTTTATTTTTTAAAAAAATTTTTATAGTTACATGGTCAAGCGTCTTCTGCTCTCCCATTGCTGTTCTACCAAGAAGCCAAAAAATTTTACTTTATTGATAAAACTATGAAAGACAATGGAACTAAAGCTATTTAAAAAAACATGTATTGATTACAGAACTGCTCTGTAATTAACTTTTTTTTAAAAAATGAGTAACATCCAATTTCTGATAAAGTTTCTGTACCTGATACAGATGAATCATCAAAAACACTAACACACAGCAATAACACAACACATATATTAAGACAACAAGATTACATATAAGTTAATGAAAACCGCATAGTATTTTGTTAATAAACAAATATATTAAACATCAATAACTTTACATAAAAGACACTTTAATAAATATTTAATAGAAGTAGAGGACAGACTAAACAGTTTCTTACCATCCATCTTGTCAGAAGTATCCTCTTTGTTGAAAAAGCAGGCAAAGAAACATGGAAAACTTAGTGTGTTAGAACAAAGGTGTTCACAGCAGAGTCATAAAACATTAATTAAGGAAAATACATTAATATTAAATACAGCAGACTCGTTTATCTAATTCATGCATGTATAAACTACTTTAAGTAAAGTTGTTTTCTCTCAGTCCCTGCACAGGGATGTTGAGTATCTCTGTATTACCCAGATTTTAGCAACCTCTTACAGTAAAATATTTAAGAACTGTTTTATGCATGTCAACAGTTACATATTTATTTCATTATTGAACCACAATATTTCTATTTCTTATGAAATTTTGCTACTGAGCATGAAGCTCCACCCAGGTTAACGGGCAGGAGGGGAAGAGACATCACAATAAAGACACAGGACAAATGGGAGAAAGTTCCACTCTGGCTTAAAAGCATTAAAGATTTACCAGTTCAGCTGGAAGGTAGTATGGACATATTCTGACAGTAACAACCAAAATTAAAATATTTAGTGTGAGACATATGTAATTATAGCTCAAGTCTCCCCAAAAATGGACATTAATACTTAAGGATGCCAAAGACAACCAATATTTAGAATAACCAAAGTAGAAATGTCCTCTTGCTTCTAGAACAGTCTTTAGAAAAAATCATAAATAAGCCAGCAAGAATTCTTCTGTTAATAATAAAAAAAGGAAGAGGTGGGTGGAGACCACAACAGGTTACTACGTTCATGAACTTGTGGTCCTCTGAGGCTCTAAATTTGGCATGTGCTTAAGCAAAGGGTGGATGTTTCTCTGTAAGTAAGGGTGTAAATAAATTCAAGCTCCAGGAGACAACGTTGTTTATTTTGGTATTGACTGCACCATTTGAGAAGGTGTGGAAAGCATTATGGAAATACAGTAACATTATCTAGGCATTTTAGTATCATGGTCAGCATTATCTTGACAATTCTGCCACTTAAATTGCCTTATTTGGATTTAGTACAAACAACCCCCTTAAAATGAACAGAGGAAAGAAGTTTACAAATTAGCCAATTTTTTGAAACATGGGAGTTACTTGGATTCACACTCCATTCATTTTAAGGTTGCCTTTTGAAAACTAAGAGCAAATAATATTTTGAGGTGGATTCCATGCTTAATCCATAGCCAAACACACAACAGTCACACTCTCTGCAAAGGTAGGAGGACAGGTACGTGCCACTTAAATTACCTTACCACCATTAAAAAACTGTTAGGAGCCAAGATTAATCAAGCAATACTGCTTTTCTGTGACTGTAAATAAAACTCAGTTTCTTTAACAATTACTGCCCTGATACCATCTGTAGTAGGATATTGCCAGTATCTCATTATTTTGCCTTTTCAAACCACCATATTTTTCTCCACAAGTGACTGTATCTGCTAGCAAGGCAAAGCTTTCCAGTTACCCAAATCCTTAAAAAAAATATGACCTGGACTTACTACCTATTTATTCCTCTTCCCTACCCTCACTCACCAAAACTGCCAAAAGAATAAGCTATTTCTTTATTTCTGTTTTTTCCTGCATAAAACCACCACTATTTACTTCCCTGAAAAACTCTGTGCTCTTCTCAAGCCTTGCTTACAAAATTCTGGGCATGATTCACATATTGCTTAAAATGCCCTGAAAGCAAACCAATACTCCAATCAAGAGCTATTTTCCGTGAAAGTCTCAAGAGCAAAGTAGTTCCTTCATTTCAGCAGCATGAATAAGACAGATTAACATAGAGAGATCTCTCTCTTTGTTTGCCATTTGACATTTTTTTTCTTTCCCACCACCTTGCTCCGTGTTACTTTTACTTCTCACAACAGCTGCACTCCAGCTTTGTCTCAGATTCAGTGTCTTGTTGCACACCAAAACAGATCAGGCAATATTCTGATCTTGGAGAATAATCACCTCACCTATTTCAGGCTTTTATCCAGTAAGTCAGGAGGAACTAAGAATTCCTCAAGTGATAACCACGTGCATATCTTCTCCACCAAACTGTGCAGCCTAACTGGTGCCCATCTGCTACCCAGCAGGCTCTCTGATCTTCCCCCCCTATGGGCACTAGAGGGAGCCCACACTCGAGTTTACTACTCCAAGTAGCAAGTATTCCTTTCAGTCAGCCTTGCTCACGCTCATAAACTTAACCCTAAAATCAATGGTGTTCAAACCATTTCAAGTTGGTCCTCATGACAAAAGAATCGACTCATTTCAAACAGTTTTGAACTTACATTTTAATTTGAAAACGCACAACCAAAACCTTTGAAATCCATAGCCTAAAGTGTTACCTAACATCTCCCCAAACACAAGGTAAATCCAGAACTGTATAGTTTCTCTGCCTCTCTTGTGATCATCTTCAGCAATACTGACATTAGGACATGTCTCCTTGGTGATCTAGCTGGCACACAAGCCAAGAAGAACACACTAACAGTTATGTGAACCTGAACCTCACTTTCCCCACTGTTATCCCTATAGTATGGATAACTTAAAAAGAACAGAAAACATGATCATATTCCTTTACCTTCCCCACTGATTCATTTAATTTAGACTTAGTCAAGGTTCTAGCATCTACCACAATCACCACTATCAAATACTTTCCTGCACTCTCATCATTTGTAGCACTTTCTATGTCTAACAGCAAGTATTCCTACCAATGAAGACTGTCACCTAGATAAAAACATGCACATAGTTCCATCAACACGCTTAGGAAGAAATATATGAAATCAATGTTGTGTATTATTGTGTAAAACACTTGTGTATTATGTGAAGAAGCCACCACTTACTGCCAGGATATCTCTTCAGCATTGTAAAATGGTCAGCTAAAGAGCTGAGAAAAATGGAAAATCGAGAATCCTAACACTCATTTCCCTATTACTCCTAGAAATAAAATAACTATGATCGCCATCTGCTGTTAAGTGAAGGTACTGTTCCTTCCAATACTGAATTCCAGATTAACACATTTAAAGAGCATAGCATGGACACATTCTTTGCATTGGCATTCTTCCAGCACAAGGAAAACACCTAGCAAAGTTGGTAACGTACTTCAGAACACCTGCTCTTTTGCAACACTCCAATACTACTAAAAATAACAACCTGTCAAACATAGAAGTATTTTCCCATAATATTTCAAACAAAACCCTCAAAAACCATTTCACAGTGCTGTGAAGATGCTTCCCTTACCTAGCGAGGCGTAAGATCCCGGAGGCAGCCCAGCTGCTGACAAGCGCCCAGCTCCAGCTGGGCCAGCAGCATGGCGAGCCTTTGCGCCCGCGGCAGCATTGACATCGATGTCGCTGCGAGACCTTTGCAGTGTTCCTGGGCCTGGAACACTCTTGCTGCTGCCTGAAACTACAAAAAAAAATAAATAGGAAATTAGTTGGTAATGAATAAACTTATATTTAAAAGGTCAACATTTTCTCCTAATGCGGCATACCAGCAAAGAGTACAAAACCCAATGTAAAATAGTGTAAGTCAGGATTAAACAAAGTATTATTGAGGTTAAACTCCAAACTAGACTTGGTGTTGTCATGAAATTCAGGTAAGGAACAGTTTATTTTACAGTAATACTTATCTTCATTCAGCATGAAATTTTAGCATTAATACAAACTATGTGCCCTAGTACACCCTAGTACAAATTACACAACTCTGAACATTTATGTGATTTATTACATTACTGAGTGCTTCACAAACGTAAGGAAATTCACAGCATCCCTTATGACACTGATACTTGTGATACTTATCTTCCCACACCTCAGCCAAGATAAAGCCACAGGCAAGTTGAATGCATACCTTGAATTGCTTTAAGGTCTAATGGTCTCTATTTTTATATTCACCTCCTTTTATTTACTGAATAGTAACTATTTGCTTCAGTTAATTTTAACCATTGGCTTATGTCTTCAAAACTTGACTGCCCCTTAGCAGTTTCAATATCCAGCAAACAAGCCCTCTCAGTTACCGGCCATTTGTAAAAAGGAGTTCAGTTACTTACTCCACAAGAGTTACAAACACATTGTATGAAAAGAGAATGAAGATACTAAATTCTGAAAATTCAAGACAAAATTAAACTCTTTGAATTACAAATTTGTGGGTTTGTTTTTTCTTTTTCATAAAGCAGCAGCTACATGGGAACAGATGAAAGGTTTAAGTCCTACATTTCCAGCTGCCGTAAGCCTAATAACTAGAATAAACCATAAAACAATGTTTTGCTTCTTTGTGAGTGACTGCTCCATGACAAAACTACAAGACAATCAATTAACCGTACACCAATACACAGCAAATTCTGTTTTGTACTTGCAAAACTGAACATACATAAAATGTGAAGCAAGTACAAAGCAATCTTTGCTTCAGACACAGTCTGTAGAGACACATAGCATTATTCAACTTGGGCACAGGGTAAATGTGTAAGGCAGTAAGATTTTAAGCTGTATTTAAAATGTTTAATTCAAAGAACAATTATTGTGCACTGCACTATACAGCAACCACCTTACCTCTGCCTGCGAGGCTTGCTGGGCTGGCTGCAGACCATTTAGAAGATAGAGGCCGACTGAAAAAAAAAAACCCAAAACCAAGTCAATAAACCCAGTGAGTCTCATGTATCAGATTCAAAAGGCAACAGTAAGAGAGAGAAAAAAAAAATAAAATCTTCTGTTCTTTTTTTCCTTTCAACTTTCTCAGCAAGTATTGTATAAACACATTAAATACTGAATGATAAGGAAAACAATCCTCTTCTGTATTTTATAAAATTATATCTTGATCACCTGAATTATATCTTCATCGACTGAAATCTAAACAGGCTTAAATATTTTGACAAAGCTTTCTAGAATTTAAAGGGGGAAAAAATTCACCACATACTACTACTGCAATTTATGTTCCTACTGAAGAGCCAGTAGATTTTTTTTCCATTATTGGTACCTAAGCAAACTTCAAACTATTCAGCTCAAGACTGCCAATATATTTGAATCCACCACTGACTGCAGCACTGACCAGAGCATAAAGACATAGTCACATAGCAAAACACAACAGAAGATTTATTTATTAAAAAAATATAAAAGTGACAAAATAAATTTGCAGCTTTTTGTATACCACAGAAGTCTGACTCATTTGCTTTTGAGAAACAGGTTTTTTTGTTTACAGGCTCAGAAACAGCTGAGTGACCCTTACTTGAGGCTCTCCTGTGAGCTGGAGGATGACCTGTCTGACTGAGGGAGAGACGCTATACTGCCAGAATTCTTCAAGTAGGTCTGGAGGCTTCTTTGATAGGGTGGCTCAAGAGAATTGTACAACGTCTCAGCTTCACTAGGAAAGTGATTTCTAAGACCCAAATAAGCCCTGCAAAATAAGAGAATAACCACATGTAATTGTTCTGTATTTCTTCAAGGTGTGGAGTCAGGAAGTAAAGATTACAGAATGCACCAGGGATGGGAGGGAAAGGAACTCAGACTGAAAACATGTAATGCATACAATACTGCTCATCAAATCATAGAAGGAACCATCTACATCGACTAAATTAATCTTTTCAAAATAACCTAAGCCTATCCTCTGAAATTCTCACATTCACTTACAGATTCTGTGGGGAGGCAAGAGAAATTCTTTTCTGGACTACTAACTTGTCAAAGTGTTGCAGTTGTTTTAATGACTTAGTGATGGAGGAAAAAAAAGAAAGATTATGCAGCAGAGCATCAACCTTTATGACTCTGTTTCCACAGAACCCTCAAATGCTGCATGACAGTGTTAATCGCCTCAACTTTCAGAATGCCTTTTGCAAAAGAAACTAGGTATTAATTCAGGACTTCAAGAACAGAAACACCAATTTTCAACCTAACTTGTGTGCTCTTCTTCAGTCATAGTTAGCTGCTCACCTCCGATTAGTGTTCTATTGCTTATGTAAAACATACAATTGTTCAGAGCAAAATGTAGTCAAAACTCACTTTCTGGCCTCCACTCTTGCTTCTGCATCAGCATCGTGAATGCCCTTCTTGATTGTTTCAACCAAGACAGCTGCGTGCCTAAAAGAAAGACACTCTTCATGCTATTTTGCTACTGCAAATTCTATTTTAAGTAGTAAAGTTTAACACTTTAATTAACATTTCTCTAAGTAAAAACCAGCTGACAGTAGTCCTTTCTAAGATAGGAGTTAAACAAACGCTTAAGCACACTGATGACATAATTGCACCTTCTGCAAAGGTTTAGGTAAGCTTACTCCTTCAATTTAAAAGAATTGTAATTTACCTTTCAGACATACATCCACCTATCACAATTTAAAATTTATTTAAAAATACCTTTTTAAAAGACACCTACTGTCTTTCCTGAAATAGAAAAACTATTTCCCCCAATACATAAATAGTAAGAAAAATGAAATAAGATTAGTAAATTTTAATACATACATACTCTCTCTGACATAAATCAAGTGTTCCCCCCATTGCTCTCTTTTCAGGAGCAACTTGAAAGGTTCAAACATGACTATGGAGCTGAATGAGCTCTTCAGAAGTCTTCTCTGGAAGCCCCATACTGCCTTTGCTACTACTCTGTGCTTACAGTACACATTCTGCAGAGCTGATGCACGTACTGTTTTCCTATCTACCCAGAGAAGCTACAGTGTGTTCTTAATCATTACCAGAAAAAGTTCTCCAGCCTAATCCCACTTGTCATCTTTTATGGCGAACACACAAATTTCCTCCTTTCAGGAGAAAGGACAGATGCTTGCTTCCGTGTTTGCTGTACAGGACACATGATACAAGCAAAACTCTGAGAAAGCATGGTATGCATTGCTTACATCCAGTGTAGGAGGAGAGGGTAAGGAGAGGAGGCAACACGAAGCCAAGGCATACAGCTCTCCTTCCCCCAGCCACTTGAATGAGCCACATGAACTGCTGTGCTAGAAAGGTTGTCTGTGCTAGAAAGGCTCGACAACACTCAACATAATCCAATTAAAGGATTCAATGAAAAGATTCCTGTCTTCAAATTCATTAGTAGTTTATTCTTGGGGAAAAAGTATACTAGCTCATACCTTTCCAATGAATGTGTTTGCCACTCTTGTAACAACAGGTCTAAAAACTCAAAGGACCGCCTAGAAAGACAGAACAGAAAGTTATAATTAATACTTATTTCTCTAATGTGTTTGCAGAATAAACAGTAACATCATTCTTTCTCCCTGAGGGAAACAAAACCCTAAGAGTACATTTGTCTGTCAAATAAGTTAAAATATTCTGTAGAGAAAACAAACAGGCAGGCTAACTAATCCTAAACTTCAAAAAAGTAGATGTGGTTCAATTAACCAGCTGTCATGTTATTACACATACACTATGTCAGTTTTGTTAGCCCCAAAATAACAAGAAAATCAATAAAGCTTAAAAGTTTTACAAACTATAACATCTTAATATTAAAAAAACAACTCAGTACTTTAAAAATTCATCTATTCAGTTGCAACATGATGTTTCTATGGCAGTGTACTTCTGTCCCAAACACTATTCCCATTCTTTCATCTGTATTACTGAGTATGCAGCATAAAGGAAAACATGAAACCATTAGTACAGGGCTCTGCATATAAAAAAGCACTCCTGAAGACGTGCTGGGCACTGTACAGAGTTAGGGAACCTTATTCATTATTAATTCAGAATTCTTAACAATTTAGCAGACAGCCATTAGCAAAAGGCACACTTTAAAATATGTCTGAAGCTGTATCTTGGTGAACAAATCAAAGCAACATGGATTAGGAAGGTGTAGATAACAAGTCTACATGCCACAGTAGTGGACTCTAATGTATGAAACCATTAATTTTCTAGTTATGTTGCATCTTTGACCTGTTCTGGAGGGGCAGATTTCATTTTTATTCTGCCTTAATCCTTTGAACATCTCTTAAGACATGGCAAGAAACCCTGAAAGGCTTTTCACCATTATAACTGATCTAGTTTTCCTTTGTCCTTCCAAAGCAATGAAGTCAGTATGAAAACAATGCAATTTTGGCCACCTTCACCGATGCTCACTGGGTTGTGAACTGCAGCACCAAAGCCACCTACAGTTTAATGTTCCTCAGCAAAGCCATGGTAGGCAAAGTCACTGAAGCCCTGAGAATTGTTTTGCAGTCAAACCAGAAGTTATGACAGGTCAGTATGATCTGGGTTGAGATAATACATGCTTGGGATGCAAAGACAACACAGACCCAGAGCAAACAGTTTAGATGTTCAGGCTATTCCTTGCTTGAACACAGCTATACTGCTTTCAGGGCTAGTGTGGGCCCAACACCAGCATTAACTGCTTTGGTGAGATTCTGTGCAGGAAATGACACTCTGTCAGAAACCAATTAATTTTGTCACGAGCCAATCCAAGTGTCCACATATCATGTTCTTGGAAACAGCAACATGCTGAAGATGCACCTCAGCTGTTAAATAGGACAACACACTGATCCACCACATCCTAGCTAAGGCAGCAGTCACCGTCTCAATCCCACAGTCCCAAGCGTGGGAAGTTTATTATTTTGGGCACAGAATCAGGCAGCCCAGCTCCACCCCTTCAAACCGCACTGCACACAAGTTACGAAGTCCTCCTGGCATCAGGAGAGCAAGGTGCTGGCACAGAGGGCATGGAACACGCTGCAGTGCTTTGACAAGAGCCCACTTCACTAGGCCTGTCAAGTTTGGCCCCAACAGTAATTAATAGGCTCAGGCAGATTCTTTACAAAAATGTGCTGTCTGTTTCATGCTCTCCAATGCCTTTCAATATCTGCGTTGTTTATTCTCATTAGACTGAGCAACACAGATTCAAATACAGCTTTTTTCCCCCCTTCTTTCTGGTTTTAAATCAGAAAGTACTTTCTCAACAAGTGTTAGGAACATTTTAGATAATGTTTAAAAATTTAAAATAAATTCTGCACAAGGATACAATGTACATCCCCCAACACGGCAGAAAGTACCATTCCTCAACATCATCCGATGTCTGAAACTCATTTTTGTAGTTTACGGGTAAATCCAGTGTATTCAGTTAACAGCTATAAAACTTCAAATCTATTTTCAACATATTATCGTAATTAAAAAAGTAACGGCTTTAATAATTTGCTATTTATAACATACTCACCTTCTAACTGCAACTGATTTTGAGGTACAGTTGCTTGTTATTAAGGGTATGAGTCGTGGCACGTGGGTATGCTGAAGAAAAATTTAAAAAGACAAAGCAGTTAATGACAAAGGCATTCCTGAATTTGTACTATACTCATTAAGACAAACAGAATTACAACATAATAAAAATTGCAATCATTTAAAATGCTTACTGAAACTAAATGTAGAATACTATTAAATAAGAAGCTGCTGGGAGCACATCAATTGATTAAACCAGTCCAGCTGAGGGGAGTGCTAAAGCTGGTCTGGGGGGCACCTGGCATCCAGCCACAGTCAGCCCCCAGAAGTGGGTAAGATAAACTGCATTAAATCCAAATGCAATACTTTAATTCAGAATTAGAGCGGCCTTACTTCAGCTTATCTTAACTAATTGAAGACACACAGTATTAACTTTTTAATTCCAAGTAAGAGTAACACGGTTCAACAAATCCATTTTCAGTTCACTTCTTTATTTCTCTCCTGATTAAACACATAACTTCTAAAACAGTCCCCAATACATCATGAAACTACAGCCACAAAAAAACTGCTTAAAAAGTACAGTACAGAACAATTCTTAGCATCATACTTTCTCCTCAGGTTACTGTTGCAGGGTATAAACACACAAATCACCAAAAAAGCAGAAAGATAATTATCAGCTCTGAGAGTACTGCCAACTTCAGAATTAGGAGGGAATTAATCAAAAAATCTGGAAGACCCTTACAGTTGCATTTGTTCGTACTGATACTTTTAAACAGTGTTTTAGGGGTTTTGTTTGTATTTTGTGTAGTTTTCAAATTGGAAAGCAGCACATGGGTGCCAGAAAGGGAACAATAAGCAGTATCAGGGGAAAGAATAAGAGGTTTTTACAGATGGAGAAACCTGTATGTTCCAAGTCTTTGGAGCTATTGACACTGTAATTTCTACAAAGCATTTTGCAATGGAATCAAAGCCTCAGGCTTGCTTTCATTCAGCTTTAAGACTGCACATTTCGTCTGTTGCCTGCTTTGAAGCTGTAATGATACATGTTTCCTCGAACCCACCCTGCAGCTCAACTGCCCAACATGAACCCCACCTCCCTCTGGAAAAGATTTTCTGCCACCATGCCATCCCTGCATCTCATGATGACCGCCCCTCTTCCCCTCCCACCCCACCTTTTTTTCTTTTAATTGGTTTCCTGATTTACTAAGAGTCAAGAAAGAACCAAGATAGTCAAATCAGACTACAGTGTAAGAACTATCTGGAGAAGAAATAATAATCCAATAAATGCACAAATCTGAGATGGAGCTCTTCAAGATCACTGGAATAGTCCAGCTTCCCCCTTGTCACCTAGACTCACTCTCACAGCAAACAGACACCAAAGCACCAGGATCTCAGCTGGCTGTCACTGGATCTTCGCAGGAGTTTTTATGCAAAACTGACTCTAAAAGCTATAATGGCTTGGACTCTAAATGTTCAACTGATCACACAGCAGCTCTCATTTAATCCAAAGGACAGAAGTCCAAAGGAGAGTGGGACTGCATTTCGTTTGACTCCGATATTTCTTTTTTCCACTGAAACCTGGATTTTCTGTCAGAACACCTTGCATAAGCCATTTATTGGTTGGGTATTTGATGCTAGGGATCGGATTTTCTAAATTCTGTGCCCCCAATCTAGTATGTTAAAATACAGCTAGGAATAACAGAAGTTTAAACAAAATCAGGGCAGCTACAGCCAGCGTGTAGGCTTGTCTCCAACTGAACTGAACCAAACCAATAAAGCCAATTTAATGTAATCAGTAGACTTTTATTTCATGCTGCTTTTCTGGTGCTTCATTTGGCTGCTGTAGACAAGACAAGGCTAGTTTCTCACATGCCTGAGCTCATCTAATACTACCACAAAAGGTATTCTCTTACAACTCTAATCATCCTGTGTAAGGCTTATTTCTTCCTCCACTCTCAACTCTGTGCCATTAGCAATCTCATAGCACATTTTAAAGAGTCTGGGGTGCCAATGGTTCTTAGCCTAAGTGCTGAGGCAAAGGTAACACAGAAGTCTCAGAGCACATTCTCAGAGGCACAGCATGACAGAATAAGTACAAATGCCAAAACACACTAAGCATGGCAATGAAAGGTGTGACTAAACAACTCAGGTTTCCAACAGCTTACAAAATTAAAACCACAGATGAGATCAGTGAACAGCACTAAGAACATCACAGCTTTTAATGTAGAAACTACAGGCAACCTCCCACTTCTGTTTGAAACACAGAAATATCAGTATGAGTTCCAAAACTCTAGCTAAGTATCCTGCCTCGGACACCAGTCACTAGCAGATGCTTAAGGAACAGACAACAAAAACCAAACCAGATAGTATACAGCATTTCCCTCCTCTATACGCTATAGCTCTACAGACTCAGCTTAGAAAGTTCTTAAACCTGAGGATTAAAATCTATTGGTTTTTTCTGAACTTCTCATGAACTTGTGCTTTCTGAACTGATCCATGTATGTTCGGCCTCTTCAACATTTTATCATTAACTCCACAGTTCTAGATTTTATGTGATTTTTTTTAAAAAAAGCTTAACTACTAGCTTAACTTTGTCTTCTCCAAAAAGGCAGTTAAACACAATTAACCTTTAAAATACACTTGTCTTTTTACAATTAACACATTGAAAAAAAATAAAACCATGAGAGGACTTTCTTCTCATACCTATTCCTTCCATTTTTATGAAGGCAATGCTGACAACTCGTACCAATGATCAATAACACCAGTCCAACTGTGAGAAAAATTATTTCTCCATGAAAGAATGATTGAAAATCCTGTATTTCAGAACTCATATTATCTCTGCTAAGAGCCACTACCTCAATATTCCTAGAAAGATAAGCAAGAGAGGAACACCTACCCGAATAATGAATCTAATGGCTGCACACCCAGAAGTTGCCATCACTTTGGCGCTGTTGGGAACCAGATTAAAAAGAGTAGGCACAATAGCTTCAGCGCCATGATCAAACTTGTTTCCCAAAACAGTTGAAAGATGGCTATTTAGGAAAAAGAAATAAAACTTGTTAACAAAAATTAATTTCTTAGTCTTAAAATAACAAAGCTCATTGCACATTTTAAAGATTTATCTTTCCAAAGAATTTTTTAATTTAATGATTTCCAAGTCTTTGCCTGTTAGAAATGCAGGATCTGCAGAACATTTCTGTTACTTAGCAGACATATTAAGATGTTGAACACTAATAACTTTATTTTGTAATAAAAAACAAATACCAAAATTTGAAAGGCTAAAATTCTCATATCTACATAAAATATCATAGTATTTCTGCTTTTTAACACACAGTATATAAATTCTGTAAGATTTTAGATACACTGTTCAAGATTTTTTCCTTTTGAATGCAGGATGAGGACATTTACACAGTGCTTTTACTCAGCTCCCAACTTCACGTTAGGAAAGATTAGCATTATTTCCTCAAAGCCTGAATTTTCCTGGCAAGGACAGCTGTGTGCTCTAACAGGTCCCCATGGTCTGCTCAATCAAGAGACCAGAACAGCAAGGACAAACCCTGGGGCATGTCTGTTCCACACTGACACTGAAAACCAGTAGTTACATTAACGCTTTTCCGGGAGGGGACGGGACAAAACCACAATAAAAAAAAACCCCAATAACATGGAAAATGTGAAGTGGGAAACACTGCTCTAGTGGAAAATTAAGGCTCCCCTGCACTGAATTTAATGAGAGTCCTCAGGATAATGAGGGTGGAGATCTTATTTCTGTTTAGCTACAGCTGCTAAAATTATCATGGACATGACAGATACCACCTCACCCAAACGTACAATGTTTTACAGAAGCTTTCACTTGGGTTCTGTCTTTTTAAATCGTATCTCAGACAAATCAACAACAGTCAAGCAGAAGGGCTCAAAATACTACAGGGCAGTTCACTTTGTTATTACAAGTAAAGTCCCATACCAATCACCCAAACATAAGTGCTCCTCAGACTAGCCCCCGGATAGTACAGCAGTACTTACAGCAGTTTGTATTAACTTGCACTAAGTACTCAGAGTAATGATGGTAACTTGTTCTTCACATGCAATCTGTTACAGGATTATCAGCTACGTATGTTGCCTAAAAGAACAAATTCCTTGTTTCTTTTTCTCTATGGCTTCAGGTGCCAACTTGACTCTTTCTCAGCCATAGTGTACAGCAGCCCAACAAGATAAGCTTTCCTGCAACACTGATAAAGCATCTTTAAGGAACGTTCACACTAAAATCTAGCAATGTACACAAAGGATACTTACGCTACAGTAATGCAAGCTTCTCTAACCACCTGGGATCGCAGATCCTTAGCTGACAGCTTGAAAGCACCATCCAACAACCGTAAATGCTGGAAAAATCCATCATACTGTGCAGCTCCAGCAACAAGCAATGACCGAACTTTCTTAAGCTAAAAAATAAAGACATTTAATTTAGGACACTACCAATATGCATTTCAAAATAAAAAAGTAATAGCTTCTTTGCGAAAATGTACACGGGCATGTCTTTTAAAGCAAAACACTATTTTGAAACACATGAAAGTAATTTTAAAAACTGTAAAAAAATTCCATTACTTAAAATTCTAAAGCTAAAAAATTCTCAGATCGCAGTCTACAAATATACAAATATGTAATTATGCTCACATACCTGTTTCCAAACACTAAGATGCCATAAGTCTGATAAAATATATAATATGCCACATAGACACAAACATTTTAATCCTGCAAGTGAAATTTATCATAGCCATACGTAAGAGGTACTAGCACTAGCACTTTACCTGCAGGGTATGTAATTTTGCATAAATGCCAACTGAAACATACATGATCACTTTTAGAAAAAGCTTCCACTTAAATGCCTGCAAAAATGTATTTCAGCCTTTTAAAAATACTGGCTCAAACTTACTTGGTATACAGAAATCCAAGGTTTAAAAATGAAAATTTCTTCAATTATCTGGAGTGTAATTACTGTAAGAAAAGACATTTTCAAGTATCTAGCTTTTTGTGCTTTGTGGAATACACTCACCCAAACCTGAAACCAGGTAAAAAGCTTACCGCGTTAGTTCGTTGATCCCAATCATGTTTGTCATCTGAGAGAATTTCCCTGATTTTGTTCAACGTTTCTTCAAGTTCTCGACTAGAATAGATCTGAAGTATTAAAAAAAATAAGAAAAAATATATTGTTAATAACCCAGGTAACCTGATGAAGACAAATAGCTTGCGAAGACTGAAAACACATTCGTAACTCAAACTCTTGCCCCAGAAGTTCCAAAGAACTGTGTGAGAGGTATAAATGGGCATTTTAAGGCAAATCTTAAGAGGATATCACTGAGTAGTGAATATTCATTCAAAGAAAAGCTGAAGAATCAACATTTTGGATCAAAAGTTGTCTACATACACATATTTGCCAAAACTCAGTTGCCCATACACAGGCATCTGGTGCCATCTGAGACACATCCAAGACACCCACATGGGGCTGGTGATATGATTCAGGACTTCAAGGAAACTCACACCCATCTAGAGTGAAAGCTGAAGGCCAGCATGATAACTTTCCTAGCATCTAAACAGTAGTGCCTGGTACTCCAAGCCGTAACTTGTGTATGCCCCTGAGCACAGAGCATACAGAGGAAACAAGGATTAGTGGTTAGGACACCTTGCTTTGCATGGATTGCTAAAGAGCTTTGACATTGGTCTCTTGAACACACTGTTCCGCATGCACATATGCATCTTCTATTTTATTGTAAAGAGATTTAGGAACGTCTGTATCCCATCCTACAATTAAGCTGAATATGTATTTTCCACAAAATATCTGGCAACTTGAAATTACTACAAGAGTTGTTCTAAATACAGTCTACTTTTCCAGATTCCTGAGCATATCAAATGAATTTCACTTACAGCAGATAAAGGACCTAGACTCTGTTGACATCTACCTCTGTTCCAATGCTTTAACAGAATGTGGCTATGGAAGCCTCTGTATCTCATACTGGAACATTGAGGAGGTGGAAGACATCCATGCTCCAAAACACCTGTGTATCCAATTAGTAGGATAAACAGGGTAGGACTCACTTCGGAAACAAACAAGTTAGTACACTCAGGTCAGCTTTACTATCATGCAGAAAACAATTTCTGCACATGCTTTACCAACAAAATTGAGATTGTTGCTACAGACAGACTTCCTACTCCACTGCTCACACACTCAAACATGAGTTTTGTAGCACCATTTAATGTACTTGGGTATACTGGTAGTGTAGATCACTTGTTACACAACACTAATTAACACTTATTCTATAGGTACCATAATATAAAGAATAATTATGATGTGTGTCTCAGTAAGCTTTCTTATCAAATTAAACTTTCATAATCAAAGAAATCTCTTATTTTCCTTTTAAAAGTGGGAGGGAGTAGTCACATGATGCAATTTCACGTTATGGTGACACTAACGCCATCGGAATTCACAACACAATTAAACTCCTCAGACTTCCCCTGTACTATCACCCACCCTGCCCTGTCTCCTTCCCAGTGCAGGGCTGTAAGATACAAAAAGATAATCCTACAAGAGGAAAGGCAGAAATTTATCAGACATCTCGGCAGCCTGTGCCAACTTATCACAAAGCAGTGAGGTGCAAGAACAAGGGAAGCAGGATCATGCCTTTCAGTGGCAGCTGAGATCTCTTTAGTGCACACTCAAAACTTAGTCTGAGGCTCTGGTCAAGGTACAAATACGTTTTGTAAGCTCTCCCATTGAGTAGAACCTGAAAAATAGGGTATTTTTTGTTGTTGGCTTATATGTTATCAAGAGACCACGTGTTGCAGTTACTGCCACGGGATTAAAACACACTAGTGTCATGGCAACAGACAAGCACAGAACTAACATGTCCAGTGATTTATGTCCACTCTACTTGCAAGCCTAGGCAAAGAACTTAATTTTTTCTTTGATTACCTGACACAAAGGGAATTGGATATATGCAATTTCTACTGTTCAAACTGGCATTGTAATGAGGAATTTAATAAATGGTATAGTTTTATATTGTCATTAAATTAAAATTCCACTCTAAATTAATTCCACTGAAAAACCCCAAATTGCCAAGGTTGTCCATTCCTACATTCGTTTCAGAGGAACAAAAGGTAGTATTTTAATAATTTCTGTTCTCCCTACCCTTGATTAATTATGCTTTTAGAAGGCCAAAATGAAATTGTGTTTCAGTCAATGACATAATATTTTTTGTTCAGAAGTTCCCACATCAGACTCTTATAAAAGCTATTAATGCAAGTTACTCCTAATAGCCTGAACACAAAATTTTCTTCAATTTACTCAAAGGCAAATAAACGGAGTTGTAAAAACATTATGGTTGCAATCTTAAATATGAAGGCACAATCCTCTCACCACAATACTTTTCTTTTTGGCACACAGATCCATCAGACTGTATCTCAAAATCTCTTCTAAATCTTCTAAACTGCTGTTATGCATTAGAGGCCAACACAAAGAATTTCCAATACAGGGATTATAAACTAGATATGAGTAAAAAAATATTATATTCAGTAATAATAATAATAATAGTAATAATAATAATACACGATGACGAGCAGTGGAACAGGTTACTGGAAAGCTCATCTACCATTGGAGAGAGAATGAGTTAAACCTACACACACTGTAAGTACCCTCAATTTACTTGATTAATCTAGATGCACTTCATCTTGACTTATAATTGGATCCACTTTTCTGTAATACAGTTCCCCTTCTTACTTTCAGTGAAACCATTACTGAAGTTCCCAAATGTAATGAAAACAGAAAGACACAGGAATGAGCCCAATAATGTACAAACAACTCCCTCTCCCCATTCTAACAGGTTTCCTTTGCTTTTAGAATAACTTTGCAAATTACAGGCCATAAACATTTTTTCTTCACAGGGTCTAGTACAGAAACTTCTCTTTTCCTTAGTAATTAACATGGTGTCAGAACGTGGGATCTGCCTTTTTTTTGGAAGATCAGAGATTGTCCAAAACTAGAAGCACAATTTGAACAGCAAGAAGTCATTATTATTCCTAAGCATATTTAAAAAACAAAACAAAAAACCACACACCCCTCTTTTTTTTGCCTGGTCAGCAGGTCTTTCTTACATTCTCATCCATGAAGCAAATAGGTTATCTAGGGGTCAGTGACACATTTATCCCCTGCTTCCTCACCTCACCTCAACTCGGGTGAGATTTAGTAAAGATGAGTGTGTCCTCTTCCTCCATCTCTTGCAACTTAGGAATGACCTACCTCACCAGGTCACCCAGCAGTCAGACAGAATCACATGTGCTGGTCAATGACATACAGTTACCCCGCTTTCTGTTCTATTAACCAGTGATTAGAGAACTCTGCCCGGGACTGCAAGTACTATGGCGTTGAACTACAAGCAGAACATTTTCTGCACTGTGGAATAAGGCTCTATTCAACATAACTGACACTCTGGACGTGCTGGAGGGAAGGGATGCCATCCAGAGGGACCTTGACAGGCTGGAGAGGTGGGCCCATACAAACTGCATGAAGTTCAACAAGGCCAAGTGCCAAGTCCTGCATCGTGCACCTGGGCGGGGGCAATCCCATGAACAAATACAGGCTGAGTGGAGAATACTTTAAGGACAGCCCTGAGGACTTGGGGGTGTTGGCTGATGAGAAGATCAACATGAGCCAGCAGTGTGCGCTTGCAGCCGGGAAAGCCATCGGTACCTTGGGCTGCAACAAAAGAACCGTGACCAGCAGGGCAAGAGAGGGGATTCTCCCCCTCTACTCTGCTCTAGTGAGACCCCAGATGGAGTACTGTGTCCTGTTCTGGAGTCCCCAACATACGAAGAACTTGGAGCTGTTGGAGAGAGTCCAGAGGAGGGACATGAAGATGATCAGGGGTCTGGAGCACCCCTCCTATGGAGACAGGCTGAGAGAGTTGGGGTTGTTCAGCCCAGAGAAGAGAAGGCTCCAGGGAGACTTCATAGCACCCTTCCAGTACCTGAAGGGGCTACAGGAAAGCTGGAGAGGGACTTTCTACAAGGGCATGTGTGATAGGACAAGGGGGAACAGTTTCAAGTTGAAAGACAGTAGATCTAGATCAGAAATTAGGAAGAAATTCTTCACTGCGAGGGTGGAGAGACACTGGCCCAGGGTGCCCAGAGAAGCTGTGGCTGCCCCCTCCCTGGCAGTGTTCAAGGCCAGGATGGATGGGGCTTGGAGCAACCTGGTCTAGTGGGAGGTGTCCCTGCCATGTCAGGTGGGCTGGAACTAAGTGATCTTTAAGGTCCCTTCCAACCCAAACCATTCTATGATTCTATGATAATGGGGATAAACAGTATTAAAAGCTCCATGTTTTTGTGCTCAAAGAATTCTAACACAGTTTGTGTGTGTAAAGCTCTTCCAGTGTAAGACAAAGATCTCCTCGGTGTGACGAGGATCATGGAGATAGTGTTCCTTCACAAAAGCAGACAGTATTTCTGCCTACAGAGAGATATCTAACAAATAACTATGCCATCATTTTGGGAAATAAAAATAGAACAAAAAATATGTATAAAGAAAAGGGAGTCACAAAAAAATCCTTCTGGTGTTTGGAACCACAGCTTACCGAGTTTTTGGTTGCCTTCCATACCTCAGCTGCTTATTCAAAATGGGTCTAGGAAGATACATGCATGTTAAATGACTCAGCTGTGTGAAAGTACCAAATACGTACAATTCCCACACTTGAAGAATAGAAATTTAAATCTGATCTTTCAACTAAGAACTCATAATCCAACAAGTTCATTAGTATTCCAAGTAAGGCACTACATTGCTTGCTAGAGATGAGGACGTGTATGCCAGACACGCATCATTACAATTCAGGCACATTTAAAAACACAATTCTTGCTTTTAGAATTATTTGCCTGCATTATTATTATTATTTGATTATCCCTTGAAATTGCAGTCCTAAACTTTCAAACATTATGGAAATCTTTTCTTTAATTAAAATTAAAACTTACAATTATTTTCAGTAGGTCCCTGGGAAAGATTAAGAAAAGCAATAATGGATTTTAGTTGAAACATAATGTGATAACAATTAATAAGACAGTAAAGAAAAGGTGGGGCATTTTTGGTAACTGGAAAAAGTAAGAAGCTTTCCATGGAAACTGTAAGTTCAGAAAGAAGGAAAAGTAATGACGCTTGTTTAAAAGACTGTACAATTAAAACTGAAGTTTTAAAAGTAGACTAACACACAGTATTGCAAATAGTGTATTTCTGAAATCAAAGTGAGTATACACAGCATCTCACCTGTACAGTAGGAACATCTGTAAATGCCTTAATAAAATCATCCTCATCCACAGCTCCAGCTCCTCCTTCTTTAGAGGAACCTAAATAAATGTAAAACACTGGTAAACAGCATGTAATGTTATGTAAGGTTTTCAAACTGAGGTAAGTATCTTGCACAATATCTACTTTTAAAAATCTAACATAACTTAATAAATCCCAAACATTCACTGTGTGTAAAATCACAAGACCTTAAACTTTGATTTCACCATGAATAAAAGTGAAACTATTTTATTTTTTTTAAATGAACAATTCTGAGCAGTTTCCAATTTGACAAAGATAATGGTTTCATTTTAGTATTTTTATTTTGGTGCTTAATTGGAAATGCATTTCATATAAAAATCCTCTGGTAGCTGTTTGCATCGAATTGTGAGACCTGCATCTGGGTAATACAACTGTTCCCAAATAAAGCACAGAATTTCAAATTGTTTACCAAAGCAAGAGTTATGTGCCATTAAATGGAGTTCCTTGGGATCAATTTTCAACCCAACACACGTGACACAAGCAATCAGGAACTCTGGGGGTCTTTTTTTCTTGACAAAACAAATTCTTGGTGGCTGCACTCTTAAAAAGTGTTTCATGGTTTACAGTGCCTGAATTCCGACTTACAGTTCAGGGAATTATTTCTGCTGTGTTTGTATACTTGTGCAGTTTAGAAACGTGGGTCAACTACTACTACAAATTTGATGGCAAACTAATTAGATCTCAACACCTCTATGCAGTACAAGATCTCTCGCATGTCTTTGTGGCTGCTTAGTGTACAAACACTGAAGCAATATCTAGCAAAATTTGGGACATGGTGGCTGCAGTATGATATAGGAACATCTAACACATTTTGACAGCCCAAGCTCAAGGATGTTGCAAAGAGGTGCTGTACATAACGCACTTCCACATGTGTATCTCCAACACCATCTGTCATAATTGTCAATGGCAGCCAGAAGGGAAAGAAGAAATTGTAACTGCCTATTTCTTTTCCTCCAGACAGTAGGGAACAAGTCCTTGCACAAACTGAACACGTACTTGACTGGCTAAGAAAAGGAAGACGGAAAGGTCCCATTTACACCCAGAACACATTCTCTGCCACACAAATTCTACAGCTTCTGAAAGGAAGGATGCCCTAACCAGAGCAGGATTTTCTGGAGAGAAACGTTGAAAAGAAATAATTTGGCACAGAGGCACCATGCTAAACCAGGCAGCACAAACAGCTGCCTGGATGCTCCATTCATAACCTCCTTTGTCCCTTCCAAAATACCCCAGAGTATTTAAGAAAGTCTTACAGTACCAAAATAATCACAGTCAATATGCAGCACATACTCAGGGAAAGTAAATGGAAAAGAAAGCTTACATAGCCAAAAGGTTACCAGAAAACTTAATTTTTAAAGGTTAAAACATAGTTTTCATATGGTCAAAGAAATTACTTTTAAAACACGTTTAAAATTACATAAAGAACAGTTCATAAAAGGTTTCTGTTCTTATGAAAATTGTTTTAGTCAAACCTAACTCGATGTGTTAGTCACAACACAGGAAAACTCTACGAAGCTCATACTACATGTTTCTTTGCAACCTGATGAACTATTAAGACTACAGTGATCCTGTGACACTAGAGGCAAACACACACACACACTCCAATTAACAGTTTATCCAAGTCCTGTATTATTATTCTGTTACACGAATACCCAAACACCACTGTTAAAGTAGGGAAAAAAAGCACTTTGCATTCCTATCCATTACTTACGAATTCTCTGCCAAGGGAAAACACAGAAATCAAGGATTAAAACTTGACACATACAGACCATGAACATAAAAACATAGAAAATGTTTGGATTTCAAGCATTCGTAGTGCACTCCTATATAATGTAGAGGTTAGAAGGGGATGAAGTTGCCTTTGCTAAATAAGTAGATGTTGTCTTTAGTCTGCCTCAAAATATCACAATTAGGATCAGAAAATTGCATGGAGAACATAACAAATTTTCTAGTGCCTTAACATCATTCAATAAGAGAACAGCCTTTCCCTAAGGAGTAACAATTTCTGACTTTAAAGAGAGAAACAGGAGGGACTGACTACTATTTAAAGCCATTTGACATAGGCCAGGCACATGGCATTTCCCACCTCAACAACTAGTTCACTTCTACAGACCACTTTTCTTTTAAAACCAATATTCCACAAAAATTGTTTGATTGCCTCTCCACCTAGCAATAGAAAAGTTTGGGTGTTTTTTGGCAGGTGACGCTTCAAAGAAGTTATCTCTAAAAGCAGATTCATTAATATTTCACTAATCTTTCTCCTCCTCCACTGCATGATCACATTGCATACCAAAATAAAGTGTGAGGTAACAGTCTTCTCTTTATACTGCATACAAGTTGAAGTCTGTAATGCAAGAGGAGGAGAAATGCTGTTCAACCTTTCCCTTCTTTTCCCGATCCCTTGGTCGGTATGTTTACTCATTCACTCAGTCACTGTTTCTGTAGAGACTCAGCAAAAAAATGACAGAACTCAACCCACTGTTTCCCACTTCAGGAGAAAGATTTTTACTATGCTAACAAGATACATACTAGTCACAGACATGTAGATGCCTCCAAAGAACTTCTCAGGCTTTTGTAAGGCTTGACTCTCCTCCACAAAAGCAAGGGCACAACTACATGAAATTCTCATTTCAGACTCAAAATTGATGTATCTAACACAGCATGCATATTCTGATCAGTTATTTTGTTGTTGTTGTTGCTTGACTTCTCAAACCAAGATGTGATTATAAATTTCTTAGAAGTATCTCTCTTGCATGTTAATGCCCCCCATTGAATAATGCATGCTCCTAACTTTATCCACAGAACACATGATCCTCTAAGTGCCCAGAAGATAACTAAAATCCAGAGCCTCATCAACTTGCTTTTTTGTAAATGAGTACAATTTACAATACTCTACCTTTGGATTCAGTCTACTATCTGGGTGATATGGGCTAGTGGTGATGTAGGTGGGCAGTTGGACTGGATGATCTTGAAGGTCTCTTCCAACCTTGGTGATTCTATGATTCTATGAATTCAACTGGGCCTCCCTCAGCTGAGACCCAAAGACAAATGCATCTGAACGAGAGGGAGAAATGTCCTCTGTGGGTTGCTATCTACGTTATTTGCTAGTTTTCATTCATAACCTTTACTTCTTATTACTCTTTAAGCACTCTGATTAGACAGTCACTGAGAGACCTGAAAGCCTAAGCTGCACTTCAGGAAGCTGGCAAGAATCTACTGAATGTAACAAACTTGCTACAGAAATAAATTACAGCAGCTTCAGCACCTCTAAGTTTACAGGGTCTTTGGTTTTTTTAAGTTCAATGTGTCTGGGGACAGAGGCAAAGAAAACGAACCCCTTACTTCCTGTAGACTAGTAAGAGAGATGACATCTTCAGAAGTTAAATTTAAGGATTTCAAACATTTTGTGAGGCCCTAGGAGTCATTTTTTACAGAAAGTTTTTTCCAGTCACAAGGCTTTGAGTTCAGCATTGAGAATAGCTCAATGCCAGAAAGGGCACTGGATGCAAGCAAAGCAAATACCCACTCTTTTGCAGAATCAGTTTTCTCACCCAGAAATTAATTCCTGCAGTTGAGTTATTCCCCTCTTTCAACTGGAACATTTGAAATCTTTCTATTGTACCTTGATGACTTTGGATCGATCGCTTGCTTTACTACCTCAATACTCTCCCTGTGAGTATCTATAAAGCTGTACATCATGGGATGACAGAACAACAGGACAACGCTATATGGAAGAAGAAAGATGTCATGAGAGTGATACTGAAATGGTATTTTTGTTTTTCTGTCGGTCTTTTGACAAAAATTTCAGAACAAAAATTTCCCTGTGGAAAAATGGAATCTTAAAATCAGTAGAGAAACACTTTGCTAAAAAACTCCTATCTTCTGATACAACATGCATCACAAATTAAATGTTAGTAAACTTTGAAAAGGATACTGTTACACAAATGTCTTCTTCAGAAATCCCCAATTGCACACAACAGCAGTATCTTACTGAGCAACGCATCTAGAGCAGGATGATGTGGATTACATATTTTTTTCTGAAAGACAAAAAACCTAAAGCTACACCTACATCCCAACTAATTCAAAAGCTTCATCTGTCTATCAGAGGCTGAAGCAGAAGATGCAGATCATTCTGGATTTTTTTAAAAAAAAGAAGTACTGTTATCCTTTCGGTTTTGTAGGATTATAAATGATCAAATGTAAATTGGGAACTGACAGCAGCTTCAGCTCAGCGTAGGATAAGTGGACAGGATAAACTCAAGTACTTACTCAGCTTTTCTCATAATACCTTAACTGGCAACTCCCACTCACTCCTACTGACCTCCCTCATTCCAGCACCAGTGCAGCTGAATAGGAAATCACTGCAGGGAGAGGGTAAGCTGAGAATAAACTGGCCAAGAGGAATAGTTTCAATGAGCGAGTTCCCTGGTCTGCTCCACCATGTAGCACAATCCAGTGGATGACTTGTGACACAAACAAGTTAGTGGAGACAGGGAAAGAAATGACTCCAGGCAGCTTAACCCGTACAGCTGCTGAAAGCCTAAGCATAAGCTGAAGGGAGCAGAGCAGTACTCAAACAAAATGAACTCAAGGACGGACAAGTGCAAAGGCAACGGAGTGGAATGGACAGCCCATCTCACTGAACACAAGGGGCAAACAAATCTAAAGAAAATGCTGACAGCAAGAAAACCACCAAAGGCAAATGCACAAGCTACAAATAAATTAGATTACAGCAACCAATTTTTGGAATCCCTATCAACAACAAAGACACAAAATCTAATTGTTTGTGAAGAGTTCTCTAGCACAGTACTTGCCATGACAGAGGCAGTGCTCAGTAACCAAGTTCTGTTCCTGGTGGACAGATGTTGCAAAGGTAATTTTTAATTCTTTCTTTGAACATACATTTTGCTGTTTATCAGCCTCTGAAACTGTAGCTCTCAGATACTCTGCAGAATCTATTTATCCCTGGGTAAGCCCTTATTCCTATTTGATAAAACTGACAGCTTAACTTCTGCTGGGGGGCAGGGCAGGAAGTTACCAGTGCCTCACAATCTGAATTACCACCACTGAGATAGCAAGGGTGAATTTTAAGACAATGATTCTGATACAGCCCTTTGTCTAGACTGCATCGCAGTAGCTCAGTGAGGAAACTCTATCTTTCCAGGTCTCATAGGATTAGTGCTACAGTTAACAGAACAGCCTAGAAAAATACCTTTTCAATATGTACTTTTCACAATTCTGCTTCTGTAAAACACGAACCAAATGTTTGGAAAAGCAGCTGAAGATTGAGAAGCTCTGAAAATTACCTTCACCTTTTAAATTACTGAGTCATGTAAAGCAACTCAATGTAATGTATACACACACCTTGACATATTAACAGAACACAGGAAATGCTGATGGTCTTACCTGAATTCTATCAATGTTTTTATTTCCATGATTGAAAGGCTGATTTTTTAATTTCAATTAAAAAAAAATTAATAAAACCCTTCCATAAGACAAGCGAAGAACTATTTTTCAATCACAAATATCTGGATAAATCACAAGGGTGTTCTTTCATCAGGTGACTAAGAGTGATCTAATACACATAGCTACAGATGCTTAAGTTAGGAAAACATCTGAGAGCAACAGAGAAGTACCACTTGCTCCAGTAAAAAACACCTTGATCTACATTAGACAAGGAGTTTTTTTGTAAATAAGGCAGATTGACTTTTAAATAGTTACACTGGCAAATCCTCTAGGATCCTCTAATTAGACTAATTCAAATAAAATTTTGTTAGTGTAATAATTTACACCAAGTTTTACTCACAGCATAAATTGTACCAACCAATGCAGAGTTGCTCTGGTGTAACTTTTAGCATCACCTTCGCTACACAAGTTAAGAAACAGATCACGCTGCTAACTGCCACAGTTCTGCCAGTAAAAGTTAGGGGAAGACCAAACCATGAAAAGCTGCAGTGATCTTAGTTTAGACAAAAATTTTCATCAACAGAACTCCAGCTGTCTTGTATCCGTTTTCTGAGAAAAAACACAATTGCATCTGGAAACAACTAACTCTCCATCCTCAAAAACCACTCTGTTACTATAAACTTGTCTATACTCCTAGCGCTTTTGCAAGCACACATTTTGTCTACCAGATAAAACTTTACAAATAAAACTTAGGAAACCACTAGGAGATTACGGTATTGGGTTGCTCAACACATCTGTCTGATGGTAGCTACTACCTGCATAGTGGGAAGGGGGGGAGGGAGAGGTAGGAAGGGGGAGATGAACAGAAGGAACATGTACCAGTCTCTTAAACCACTGCAGTTCATTTACTAACTTAAGCTAAAATACTTTTGACTTAAGCTGAACTGCCTCTGACAAAGACACTGGGCAGAGAACTAGGATCTGTAAACCTATTCAATTGTTCCAACATAAGTCACTGGAGTTTTCTGAAATAAGTTTCAGAAATAAAACATATTTTAAAATCATCAGATGAAACACTAAAACCAAATAAGCCTTTTTTTTTTTTTGCAGAACCTTAACTGACAAAGCCTTCATGTTGTTTTAAACCAGCTTAGAAGACATTTCAAGTTATAACCTAGCGACTTAGCAGCACAGAGAAGCCTTCAGTAGGAAGCCCACTTCAAGGAAACTGACAGATGACTTCTGTCATGTTCAGCCCCCCGTGACTGACATTCATCCTGAACTGACTTGTTCACCTCAGCTCCTCCAATGCCAAAAGTCACTGTCCCTGAGGCACCCAGGATGTCTTTCAAGCTGAAACAGCTGCACAAACTGAACAAAATAGCAAAATACCTTCAAATACCTTCTGTTCTTTATTTTATCTGCCTATGTTGGAAACTTGGCAGACGTGGTTAGAGAACTTCCTCAGAGATCCCACTTGTATCGCGCCTGCTTCATTAAAACATTCCTCCTACACGCCAGAGACATTTCACATGAACAGAAGTTTCCACCCAGCAAGCAAGTGTGCTGTCTCTGAGGACTGCGATGCTGAGCAGATCTCTCCATACAATCACTCACTCCAGGAAAGAACAGAAGCAGGAGACACAAGAAGAAATTAGGAGTGAGCTATGCTCACAAGAAGGTGGTGCAAGATGTTCAATTAATAGGATAGCACATCCCAGTCCTTGAGGTTTGCCACATTAGTCAGGAGCAAATACGGGACTCGTGTACTAAGAGGAAGCACAGAACAATTTCTTTACATGCACTGAAGAGACTGAAGATCACTGCACCAGTATGCATGCCTTAAAACTTGGAGATGCTCTTGAGCACGAAAATGCCTTTGTAATTGTGTACTGAACATCACATTTTCTAAGAAGTTTAGTCAGTAGTATTTGAAGCCGATTCCTAATACTGAATGCACAGTTTCAACAACTTTAGTCCCAATCCCTAGGTAGCACAGTTCCACAGGTACAGAAGATTAATAATCCTACCTCTTATTTTCACAGACATGCTATGGAGATCAAGTCACTTCACAACCATTTGTGAAGCACATAAAAAATATGTCAACTATACAACAAAGAAATTAAGAGTGTTTTACTTAGCATGAGGTTTGGACAGCATACATTAAGTAAGACCAAACCCTGGGTGTGGAGAAAAACAAGTAGTCCCATGAGCAGCAAGAATACCTGATTTCTTTCAGGCTTATCTCACCACTGATTAATGTCTGTTTCTACTCAACTGGAAGCTCATAGTCATCTTTCAACTCATGCACAATGCTCATGCTCACACAGTAATCTTTCAAAGCGCTCATGTATTTCTTTTTTCTACTGGCACTCATTTTTCACAAATAAAAGAACATACATCTAAGGCTCTGGCTCACTTGTCCACTTTCAACAGGCCAGCTTTAAAGTTATGCTAATTTTATGAGCATGACAGCATTAGTCTTATTTTCAGTTTTTAATATAGCTCTCTATATTTACATTTACATCTACGATTTACATTTTCCTTTCATTTGATCCTAGTTTCACACCTGACTAGGGAAAATTTCACTAATTATTTTACATCACAGAAATTACT
The DNA here is from genome assembly GCA_013398125.1 of Aegotheles bennettii. Classification (NCBI taxonomy): domain Eukaryota; kingdom Metazoa; phylum Chordata; class Aves; order Caprimulgiformes; family Aegothelidae; genus Aegotheles; species Aegotheles bennettii. Next base: position 126,518 of record VZRW01003356.1, on the reverse strand, counting down.
GAGAAACACCAGGAACACAAACAGTTCATTTGTATCATGTATAATTTGTATCACAAAACAGACTGGTTTGGGATACTGTGATTTTTAGAGTTACTGTGGTGTAATAGTTTCAGAAAAATAGTAGTTTCATTACTCTTGTCAGTTCTCTTCAGCTGTGCAGTCTTTTCTGAAACAATTTAAACAGATACTGTATTAAGAACAATTAGAACTAACATCACCTGTCATCACAAGCTACACAATTGCAGTTTTTACCTGTTTCAGGCAACACATTTTCATCTTGTACTTCTGTAAGTTCAGTAGTGCAAGACAGAAGGCAAAGCGATTTGACTTAGATGTATTGTTTTTCTCTTACATTTTAAAGAACAATTCATTTATATGTTGCAAGTACTAATTGCAGCTTTGGTGAAAATTCTCTACTCAAATTATAAGAATAATTTGCATCTTATGCTTCTATATTCCCCACTTCTCTACTTGAGAGCATATACAATTGTCCAAAGAAATTAAAACAGTTTTTAAGACACTTCTCTTCCCCCCATTCCCACCTTGCCCTACAAAGAAGAATTACACTTGCTACTTCACAAAGTAGCTATGCGGCAATGTTTTGGAATGGTTGTCTTTGCCTGCTTTTTAACACAGACACAGTCCATAAGGACTCAAAGTCAGCTCATTTCAGTCCAGCTTCCTGCTCCTTCCTCTTTTTCCTTCTGGATTCACGCAGATGAAAATATAAAGAAATTGCTTTCCCTTCTTACTGCTTGAAAAAACAAAATCAGTATTCAGTGTTAGCAAACTAAACAAGGGGTGGGTCACCTTCCTTATTCTCCTCACTGCTTGGTACTACCATGATTGCTCGTAAGACATCTAGCACTAGAACATAGGGTACAGATGTCAAAATAAGGCTACACAGCGTGATGAAGCTCTTCCCTCCAGATCTCTTAGAATTATAGGCTGGTTTTGGTTGAAAGGGACCTTAAAGATCATTGAGTTCCAACCCCCCTGCAACAGGCATTCTGCTCCACTACTACTCTCTTCCTATTTTATCCATTTGTAAGCCATCTCCTAGGCTATGAGCCTTTTGAGATAAGTCTACGAGATATAGTACCATGCTTACACTAACACAATAAATCCCACAAACTAACTGAAGCTTCTAGAAATTAGTGCAAAATAAATTAAAGTAGTATGAACTATCTGCCTCCTGTTCTTGGGTGATGCATAGAAAACAGGGACACTAATGTACAGTAATTATGAATATATATTCTCTGAAGGTATATGTATAGGCGTGTGTACATATATATGCTTATAATTCACCACGTTTGTTTATCTCTATTCCTCATTAAGGTTGATTTTCCAAACCACCTGCTGAGGCTGGCTGCAAAGAAAAGTATCTGTTAGAGGAATGGAAACCCCAGTGACTGGAGAGCATTTCTAACAGCCAAGGAGAACAGAGCACAGATCACGTGCAAGGAAACCCTCTCCTGAAGTGTCATCCAGGGGTGTAAACAACAATAACAAAAATCCAACAACTCTCGGAGAAGTTGGAAAGCTGGAAGTCCTCCTCCTTCCCTGAATTCTGGGTTAGGTTAAAACAGCAGCAGTTCATGACTACAGGATTGCAATCCAGCCATTCCACGGGCAAAGACGTCTCAGGAGAGAAGTTAATTGACCTTGAGTGTGGGGACAAGGAAGCAAAAAGGCATTCTATAACAAATCCTTTAATTCAGGCTGATACCCGAAGCTGATCTCAAAGGCTGCTTAGAAAGACAAAAAGGGTGATATCTGCTGGGACCTTGGAGAAAAATCCTTGAATTTCTCAGCATGGAAACCAAAACGGGAAGCAAGCACCACAGAACATCAGGGATGCTTTGCTGACCAAAAGCAGCTTCATGTCATACAAAGGAGCAAAATGGAACAATGAAGAAAAAAAATCCTACTTTAGTTTACACAACCAATACAGCACTTTGGAAATCACTTAGTGAGGGTTAAACAAGTAATAGAGGAAAGACTCCTGAACTTACTTTCTGCAGAACTCAAGTGTTAAAAAAACAACCCGGGGCATTGATTACTATGAAGCTTTTTTTGTGCAAGTAAACACAGAACTGTCTTCATGAGCCTGAAGACAATCGATACAGCAAGCATGAGCTTGCCCTGTTTCAAGTCCATTCGATAACAATTTGTATTTACAGTTCCACAATTATTGAAGCCCTTTTAACAAAAATGTTTCTTAACTACAGTATATAGTTTTAATGAGGTTAACTTCACCTGCCTAAGATTTCAGAAGGCAAGCATCCATTTTTCAGAACCACTTCTGATTTATGCAGAGCATTTCCATTTAAACCGTTTCCTACTAAAGCCTCCAAACACTTTGAAATGTCTTCTGCCAGGAAATAGAGCCAAACGAAGCAAATCAGTACCATTTTAATATTTCTCAGCAGAGAGCTGTATTGCTATTACTGAGAAGGAAAAAAAAGCATAATGATGCTGACAGAGCATACTATTATAGATAGATACAAGCTAAACTTAAACTTCCTGAAGTTGGGAATAGTTTTCTACAGGTAAGAATGTGTTCCTGTAGTTAAGAAAAGCATGTACGGTGTTATCCCAGATCTCGCAGCCTTCTTCTGCCAAAACTGTTCACCTGGTTCACCCAAGTTTTCCAGTTACTTGATTTTTACCTAAAAGGAGATATTTTTCATGCTTTTTGAGCCATCAAACTTTAGGAGGCTTTTTCTGACTTCAAGAACTAAGACCTTCCTAAAACTGAGGGTTATTTCAAACAACACCAGGATCAAACCTCAAACTGGCACAGATGCAGTCTGCATTGAGGGTCAGATCCATCAAGCAGTTTAAGAAAAGGTAGCAACATCACAATTTTTATGTTGAAAAAACCCCCTATGTTTTCGCATGCACACATTTTTTTAAAAGAAAAAAATAAATCTCTATATCCTTGGGGCTTCACTTGGCATCAACAACATTCTTACTCCAAAATATCTCTTTAAACAGCAGCTACAATAATCCGGAAATTTTAATTAATAACATCCCCTTTGCTGTTTTGTCACTGCATGATTCATCCTAAAGCAATATAAGTTGTTCCAAAAGGTGTAACAACGTTGTCAGTGTTAAACAGTAAGCAGAAGATAATACCACTAGTAGGCCAATACACTATGGATTCCAAAAACCTAGTGAACCAGAAGTAAAAACACACAACGCAGTCGCTTCCCACTGAAGACAACTGCAAAATGCAGAAAAGTCCACTTTGTTTCAAACTACAACATTAAGAATCATGTTCTAGCCCTACAGAACTTCTATAAGAGGAAGTTAATACAAACTTTTGTCATTATTGGGTTTCACCAGCAAGCTCTTCTTCCCAAGGCCACCTGGCTCTATTGAAGTATCACTAGTCGTACATCCAATCAATTTTAAAGACTACCAGCTTAAACTGACATCTTGGGAAAGGGCAGGAGGCCAGTCGCCTTGCCGAGGTACAGACAGGGGTTTCCTACCAACATCTACAGTATACAAAGCTTCTGAATAGTACAGAAGCAAACTCCTCCCTGGAAGACTTGGAACAGGGAGCACGATGTAGTTCATTTGGCAAACATACTCTGCTTAAGGCCTTTTCTGCAATCAAAAAGCTGCCTGCCACACTGCCAAGGAAGAGCCCATGAGTATCCACTTCTGGCAGGGCAGAACACGCTCTGTGCACATCCTCAGTAAGGCCTTAGAGAGCAAAGGGCTGTTTCCAGAGGTTCTGCCGGATGAATGAAGTGCCGAAAGCAAGTGTGCCAGAAGCAGGCAGATCAGCAGTGCATTTCCTGGCAAAGGACTAACTCAGAAAAGCACACTGACTGTGGAATAAGAAATATGTCACACAAAGCATTGCCCCATTACATTGAAGACCCATCACTTCTCATTCATCGTAACCAAGGCCGATGTCTGAACATCTCCCAGCAGTAAAGTCAGACAAGAAACAGACCGCTGGATTTCATACTCTCAGGGCAGCACCCCGCCAAGGCAGAAAGATCTTCCAGAGTCATTCCTAGCACAAGGGGATAGAAATTCCAGCCCAAGTAGGACACTGCTCTTCCTAATGTACGTACCTGTTCTACCTGCCTTCCTGGACACTGCAGTTTGCATTTCCAGTGCTACCAAAGTGCATTTCCTACATTAAATGGAAAGTGTCCAACACAGTAAAAAATAAACAAATCTCTTTTTCCATACTGGATGAGTCCTTTCACTTGAACAGAGTATCTGGTCAGTGGTGGAATTGTCCATATCTTCAAGAAGAAACATCTCCATGGAGTGTATAATGAAAAGCCAACACACTCACATCTGAGACACAATTCAGCAGGTATCAGGATAAAAGAAAGCAAGCAGTATGGCTAAGAGGTTTAATTTTTCTTAGCCTCAAGACAGAATAGCCTCCAAGCCCTTTTGGAGCCAGGAAAAAGCTGTACTTTGTCATCTATAGCTGATAGGACAAGGCATCTTTCCAAAACAATATCCTAGCAGAAGGATCTCTGGTATGTAAAAAGCAGTCTAAACAAATGGAACTTGCAGTAATCTCAGCCTATGCTCAGCACAATTTCTACCTGCACTAGCAGTTCTACCTGGCCACAGAAGCTTGAGGAGAAGAAACTGCAGTGAAAGATGGCTTCAGCTGCAGGTCACTGATATCACTTCAAAGATTTTTGTGAAAAGGAAAGAAAAAGCAACACAATTAGATGGAGCTGCTCTTACTCCTTCCTCTGAGGCTGAACTGCAGCTTCTTAGTGTGTATGCTGTGTATAAACTGTGTATATGTGTATATATACACATACATATGAAAGAGTCAAGAGAAAACTTAGGCAAGCAGGACCAACAGGTGGCAGAACCATGAGGTGAGCAGTTATGAGCCTGGAATACCTGCTTATGAGGGAAACTTGAGAAATGACATTCCCACTGATTACAAGCTTGGAATGCAGTGTGGAGCAGAATTTGGGACACCAGGATATGGCAGAGCCTTAATAATCAGAAAGAGCAAACAAATTCCAGAATTACAGATTTGGTCCATAAAGATGGTAATTTTAAGGCTAGAGAGAAATCACAGGTGTCCTTTAGGCACCTACAAAGCAGACCCTACAGAAAGTGGATGAGAAAGAGCATCAAGGTCTCTTTGTAGCCATAAAGATTCATGAAGTCTCAAGATGAGCAGAATAGAATGCCCTAACTGGACACTTCAAAGCCTGTAGTTCTCTGTGGAATAAAGCTCTCTAAACCCAGCATTTCATCCTGTAATGACCATGTGCTTCTAAAAACTTGCCCAGTTCACCTAAGTTTCTCTAGTAGCCATTTCTGACTACTGTCACATGGAACAGTGGACTATACAGACTTCTTGCCTAACCTAGTATCATTGTTCATATGAAAGCTGTTTTGGGAAACTCCTCACTTCTGGAAGAGATTAGGACTTGACTGACTTAAGAAATACATTTACCATCTACACTGATGTTCTTTATTAGACTAGGAGATGTAGGACTTGTAAATACTATGCAGAAGGGCAAGGCTCTCAGATAGTGTAGACTAACATTTTTATTCTGCTAGCAAGCTTGTTACTAGACAAAACTAGCTTAAACACTGGTAACCTAAAAAAAAAAAGTATGGAGATGGAGAAAAGCACTGGAAGGTACAAATAATGAGCAGCAGGAATAAAATCAAGACAAATACTAGCTGCTGAAAATGAAAACAGTGATAATAGCCCTGCTGATCAATGGAGACATATGGGAAATGCTAAAAACAAAAGACTGAGGGTCAACTCAAGGAAAACTTGAAGAAAAAAACACCTAAGAAGAATTAAACTAGGAAGCATATGGTTACATGTAATGAAATAAATCTGTGCACAAGCATATTAATAGATCTGTAAAGGTTTCTCCCTGGTAGACAGCAAGAGTAAAAAGCAGAGGTAGTTGAGAACAACTGAAGACTGGAAGACAGATGTCCACGTTTTAGCCACCTGGTGAAGATTACAAGGCATAACATCCTTCCTACAAAACATTAAGGCAAAAATTCTCCATGGTCAAGCACCTGAGCAGTCTGCACAACCACACCCTAGATGCACAGACAAGCATTCAAAGAACAATTTAATCAACACTATAAAAGGCCAGCCAAACGTTTAATCCTGGACTTTCCCAATTTTGAATACAGACATACTGACAGAATAAAAAAAGAAGGAAAACAGATGCACATGTGAACATCCCTCAGTATCTGAAAGGAGACTGTATAAAGCAAGGAATGACCAAAGTTGTCTGGTCTTAGCTTGCTTAAATTTTGTCCTTATTCCATCAATTTTTTTTTTAATTTTTTTTGAAGTTTGCCAATATAGGAAAAGGAGGAAAAACAATGTAATAATTTGTTTTTAATCTCCTTTACTCCTGAATTTTTATAAAAAAATCAGCAGAGTGGTTATTCTGCTCTTATTTCCCTTCCCCTGCTCTCCTATCTCCATGCTTCTACTGCAGAGCATGTAAAGTGAAAAGTCTACACATAAAGATTTTACATTAAAAACCATCTATTTAATAAGATATTATTAAAAGCAGCACATGCTGAAAGAAACAGGAATCCCGAGCATTCAGTTCTAGCACTAAATACGTTAGTCTTGCATGCAAAACCCACCATGCTTCAGGTTAAAGGAGATGAGATTATTATTATTTATTTGTGTAATAATAATAAAAACTAAGAACCAATTTCAAGGAAGTCTTTTAGGTGGCACTTTCTGATTCATATTGCTATCAATTTTGAGTTATACTGTTGATCCCGCCCTACAGGAATCTTTTCAATTTATTAGGAATTCTGAAGATCACACCAGAAAACCAGTAACTTGTCAAAATATTAGCTATATCTTACTAACACAAAAGTAGTTAATGAAGCTTGTCTGGTATGTGTACCTTTTTTCAAATTTTATCTTTGCTTTGCAGTTCACATAAGGGAATTTTCCATCAATAGGAACACGAAAAAATTACTCTTACAAAAATCCCTTACTGAAATAATCAATTATTCATAAAAAAACTGTACCTGAAGCATGGTGTATTTCCACTTAATTGTATATTTTTCTGAATGTGCACATAAACCACCAAAAAAAGCTGTCACTTCTTCAGCAGCAAACAGTTGCTTTTGTTAGATTACCCCCGCCCTAAAAAAATGCGGATTTCCATGTTCAAAGATCACAATTAGTAAGCATCATCATTACACTGCTTTGAAGTCTACCATGCAAAAAAAATCCTGGCAAGGGTTTTGGCCTTCGTTTTTTATCTTTCACAACCAATTTCACCCCAGTCTGACAGCTTAAGGAATAATAATAAAAGTCATTCACGTGTAACATACACCCCTGTTGAGGTATATGGTTGATGGTTTGTCCTTTCTAGCCATGTGAAACAGTGCAGACCCACAGCAAAAATTTCACCTACACAGACTTACTACACAATTTCACAGTCTATTTATATATACAGCAAGTGATGTGTGGATTCCATCAAAAAGAAATCCATATATCAATTTTCCCCACAAAACTGCTATCTCCAGATGCTAATTTTATTTATGACATGAGAGGCCTTTATAAGCTAAATGTGCATTCACAAAACCAGACATGCACACACCTTTACACACGAATAATTACGTAAAACAGGGTCCCTTACTGTTTTCAGCTCTGCAAAAATACTGCAGTCATGAATTAAACATCACCCTTCAAAGTTCTCTGTTTTGTGCCTGCTCTGGCAAGGTTTCTGGGAACAGCGATTAGAATCTGAATAGCTTTACATTACCTCCAACCTTAGGCCCACCAGCTGATCCTGGCTTTCTTGCACTGTTTGAAGGATTTCCTGGCTTTTTAGGTGCCGGAAGCTTGAAGGCTGAAGCAGCTGATGATGGCCTATTTCCATCCACTGAGTCTTCATCATCAAAGCTTTTGTCTAGAAAAGGATATAGTAAATAAAAATACAAATATCAGAATAGATGTATATCTATTTCCTCTTCTGCTTCACATTTCATAGAAATTCACAAAATGTATACATAAACCCAAATATTTGTCACTCTCCCCTCTCTCTGACCTAGGAATAAAATGACAATTAGAAATAAACAGCATTTTCTACATCTTAAGTTCTTCTAAAATATTTTTTTGCCTTCATAATTAACCACTGTAAAACTGAACATAAAAATGAATCCTACACATTCATTCCCACAAAGGGAAAATATCTTTACAGAGACTGAATATTTTTGCCCATATCTGAATATTTTCCCCCAAGGAAAACCTTTAATACAAATTTTATCGTTCCAGTCTACCAAAGACAAATGCTTCTCCCTTTTCTTCTCTTACTCATGCATGCATTTTCTGCTACACATCCTCCCACAGTGTGTCTAACCAGCACTCCCTGTCTCCTTCCTTCCACCCAGATTTTTCAACTTACAATCACAGATCCTCTTGCAGATCAGACGCCTCATTCCTCTGATAGCTCTTCAATCCCCTCACCCTAGGACGGACCCAGCACCTCGCATGGCCACATGCAGTAAATTCTCAATACCAATCAAAGACTCTATCAAAAACTGCTCGCAAACACCCTGGATCCACCACTGAGATTTGTGCCGGCATCTTTCTCTCCCTTCCCTGCACTGGGTGCTGCACAACCAATGAGCTGCAAGGTGACATCATCTGCTGGGAGCCACCGCCAGAGGAAAAGGTGAAAATTCTCCATGCAAATAAATTCATTCCCACACACGGTATTTGCCACTATCCCAATTCTTCATTACAGAAATTAGACAGGCAGACAATACGCCAGGGTTTGCACTCCTCTTTCCTGTGATCTCAGGTTTGGGCATTTTTAATCAAGAAAGAAATTCACCTCTGGTGCCTAAATAAAAGTCTCAGTACAAAATACTCAGCCTTAAAAAAAAAAAAAGCAAACCAACATCTTTCAACAGCAGAACGTAATGGCTTCTCAATCCACTTAGGCAAGAAGGACTTATCTATAAGCTTGAGCATGGAAAATGTATCAGCCTATGGTTCCTATAATAAAATGGGCGAGGCTGAGACACAGCTGCACAACAGTAATGAAAGACCAATTTAGCATATTACCTGCTCTAAACCCTGCCATTTCTAAGAACAACACAAAAAAGAAAATTAATTGCAAAGCTCTGTTATCTCTGGCATGGTGACTATTCACCCTTGGCTTATTCAGGACCTGCTCCCAGTGAAAAGTCAACTGTATTTAATAATGCAACCTCCCAAAGGAAGGCAGCTTTCATTAAAAGGGTAAAGCCAGGTTTTGTTCAACAGCATTTGCAGCACCAAACGTTAGAACACCCCGCATTTAACAGGTCCAAGATCACTGCTGCTATAGTTAGTACATTTTTCCAGCATTAGCGAAAAGCTGTGTGTTGCACTAACAAATCTTCATGGTTACAGGAGAAACAAACCACCACGAGAAACAGCTGGACGTACACTGACAATTTTCACTAACATTATTTCCTTCAGTCCTACAAATGCTGATTTTTAAGAGAATCTTGCTAAGAATAATCGTGTTTGGATATGTAAACTCTCAGAATGGGGGAAAATGCATCAGCCTCCCCCCCACCATCCTATGTGTCGCCATGGAAACAGCACTCCCACTCGGTGTATGGGCTGAGGCAGAATACATTTTGATTCCTATTGCTTTTACTCTTAGTATCTTAAAAAGAACCAGACATCAAGGTTTTTGAACAGGGAAAGCCACTAATCCAAACACCAGATTAATTGCAATGAACTGAACACTATAATAGAACTGTAAACAGTAATGGTTATTATCTAGGATACCTGCAACATTATAGGTAATTTTAAAATAGCATCAAGAAATATCTTGTAGGTTTTTAAACAGCATGAACAGAACAACATTGACACATGAATACGTTAACATAAAAACTGATTAAAAGGGAAAACATGTTTTTCAAATAAAAATAGTTTTGTTGCTGCGTTTTAAGTGTGATAACAAAACAGGCTAGACTTTCATGTTACTGACAGCACCACAATGCAGCACTGATATGCAAATATTGCACTAGAAGCCTTTGAAAAAATAAGTTATTTGCAGTACAACCTTAAAAATATTAAGTGAGCATTTCCTCATCTACGCAAAGCCTCCTAATCAAGACAAACCTAAACAACCCCAAATCAAGACAAACCCCAGCAACCCCTAACAACAGCATACTCTGGCAACCTAAGGCTCAGATAAATCAATTTTATTGTTATTAAGCTATTCATTACAAAGGAGTATTGAAGATGAAGAATTGCAGAAGTTACTGCTGAACCTCAAAATGCACAAGTAGAAGTTCAGAAAAATGCAAAGGCCAATATTCCCACCTACTGACATGTTGTGTAAATTATGGGACAGTACGGGATGTTTCAAAAAGATGGGACCCAATTTCAACTGAAGGTCCATTTCAAACAAGTCTATTGTCTTGAAAGAGCCTGTATATTAAACAATGGTCTTGGAAATACTGACAAATTACTTTGCTTAGTTATAGAATAATTTTTTCATACATTTAAAACATTGTTAACACTGGATTAAAAACCTACACTACATAATAGTTTCAAACAGTTTCTCAGAATGACTAAAGTCTGGCTTTTAAAATATTTTTTTTTTTTAATGTGCAAGTATTTTTGAGAGACGTAAAACTGATGTGAACTACTGATACATGGACGTTCTTAACTGGACTTTTAGTGTTTTATGTTAAAATAAATTAATGTACAGTCACTAAAAGTGTCCCAAAACTATGGCACAGTGCCATAAACATTTAAAACCAATGGGTGAAAAGGATCTGTTTTAATTCTATTAGGACTAAAGGTGATAACGCGGCTGAGTTTCTTTTGTTGTGGGTTGGTTTGTTTTTAAATAAACATGATCGGGGAACGTTGTACTCTCTTTTACAGAAACCAGAAGTTTTCTCCGCCCTTTTGGGCCTTTACACTTTCATTTCCCTAGGCTTTAAGGGCAACATAAGCTCAAGTGATCTTTAGGGACTTTCCAATTTCAGAAAGATGCTTAACAGTATTTGTGGAGACCTGAAACACAAAGTCTGTATTTACAGCCGTTAATGAAACAAAAGCATTGTATTTGCTTCCAGTATGATCTGCTTTCCATGTGCTCTCACTCATGTGCAACAGAACACTTGTTTGCATCTCTTATAAAGCATTTCCGTACACTTCAGCCTACAGAACACCAGCTCGAGGTATAACCATTACTCCACAGGGTTCAATCAAGATGCAGTTCTGTTCCAGCCAGCTGAGCCCAACCTGCTTACTACGTGCTTTCGTTTAGCCCATGGACCAGGGCTGGAGCTCCTGACTGCCAAGGTGCAGAGCGTGGTGACGGCTGTGCCGTCAGTACCAAACTGGGACTGCAGTGTTGGTTTCATGCAGTCCACAAACAAAACTAATTTCTACAACATAAGTCATAAAAGCCTAAATATAGTTGATATTCCAAAAGAAATCTACCTGAAGGATGCAAACACTTTTTCATTCTAAAATGGCTAGGTAATTTTCATTTCAGGTAGTTCTGAAGGCCAAATACTTTCATCGTATCAAATTTTACCTATGCAAACACTCCTCAGAGCCAAGAAAGCACTATCCAAACTACTTTGCAATAAAGCTCTAAGTGACCAAAAACAAGAATAAAAAGTTGTATGAATTACTAGCAATATACAGAACATATAAACAGAAAACACAATTAATGACAGACACTGAACCTCAGATCTCACAAGACTGTCCTTGCACTGGGTATATTCATTTTAAATCACAATGGGTAAGAAGTTTTGGAGGTAAGCACACGCCACAGAAAAGAGCCTAGAATCTGGTATTGCCAAAAGTCCTGAAGAAATCTGATGAGCAGCAAATGTTCTCGCTCTGGTACAAGTTCTATTCCAGATGAACAACTTCAAAGCAGAAGAAAGAAATGATGAGAGTCAACTTCCAAGCATTCGATGTTTTCCCTTCAATGGAGGACAGAGATCCATACTGCCAAGGAGTGTTCTGCAGGTACTATGCAGCCAGCGAGTTGGTACCAATGAACTGCATTTCCACAGAATGTTTCAGGGGAGTCAAAGGAATGTTTCTAGTAAAAGCCCACCAAACCAACCCGCACGATACATCAGACCTTAGAGTTCACCACACTTTCAAAACTTCGGGTTTACCAAGTTATTCTAAAGCTTAAACCCAGACAGGTCTGTTCAATCAGAAATACAGAACAAAACCCTGAACCATCACGAAAGGTTTAAACACTGAAATTCTTAAGAAACAAACTACACAATTTGAACTAAAATAACTAAAAGATATGTGGTATCTTTGTGCCTTGTAGCATTAACTCTTGGGGGCCAGATTCAAATACACGTATGTAGTTAATAACAATGTATATAGTATCCCTTATGTAGTATCTGTTAATAATAATAGATCCTACACACATTAACGGATACTACATACATTGCTATTAATGTATGTAGTATCTATTTTTTAAAGTATTCAGAAATATCAAAGGACATGTGTTTACAATCAGACTCGATACTCAAAGAACATTCTAGTACTCACAGTGCTAAAAACTTCTAAAGAACCAATTTACTGTGACTTGGATACAGAGCAGTAAGAGTAATGACAAATGTATATCGAGTCAAAGGAGAACCTAAAACTTCATAACTAGCCAGAAACTTATTTTACTTTTAAAGATACTTAAATTGAAATATATTTATTGTTACTGCAACCCAAGCTTTTACCTTAGCTGGTCTTAAGATTCACAGAAATTGTGTGGCATTTAATATCTAACATTTTGTAAGCCACACTCAACAACAGAAGAAAGAAATAAAGCATCACCCACCATGGCTGTAGAAGTAGGAGATCTGTATTCCACTCATGCTACTCAGAAATGGCCAAACAGAAGTTAACTGATCTTAAAGCAGATCCCCAAGAAACACCACAAGGGGGAAAAAACCTGGATCCCCTGCAGTAATACTGAACTAAAGCTGGCCATAAAGGCAAATCTTGATACCGTATCAGTATCAACATCTTGCATATCTAACACTACTAGGGCTACAAATACCAACTTGCAGTATTTTACAGTGGACTGACAATAGTCAAACAAGAGAACACAGTATCTGTAATAAAAGTGCTTTTAAACTTTGACTTTTATTAAAAACATGCCCTTCTTACACCCATTTTCCTTTCAGGTATTTCTAACAGACACTAAATGTTTTTCAACCACTGCTAACAGCTCCTTCTTCACACCACAAGCTGTTCAGAATGACACTACTGCAAAATCGTGCCCCAGCAAAACAATGAGATTCAGAGGAACTCCTTACATTTCCCGGGTCACTCCCACACCCTGCGCCTGCCAGACTCCCTCGGTGATTTCCACAGGCTGCATCAGCTACTTGGAACATCTGGGACTGCATCCTTAGCTCAGTTCCCAATGACCTGGTGCAGCCTGCAACAACTTCTGTCAAGCATGAAAATGAAGCAATTCAAGCATTACAGATGCATCAGGTTAGTTGATCCTTCTAATCCATACTTCAAGACAACGCCCCACATCATTTAGTGAGCACTTTATACCTTACACATCAGGCATTCCATACAGCCCGAATCTGTTTGTCCTGACACAAAGGACAGGATTCATTTGCGTAAGCAGAGTCATCTAAAACCAGTTTAGACATTCCTGGGTATCCTGTCTGGCTGCCAGCTGACATTCCAGAGGATCTCTTGTGGGTCTCCTGTCATGTGTGGCAGTATGGATACTGCAAGGCACCTCAAGTGGCACTATACACCTACGTCCAGGCAGCCGAACCCCAGCTAAGATGCTTTGGATCTACCGTAAAAGCATAATTCCTGGCCATTCTCCCTGTGCCACAGCAGGCAGTGGGATCTTGAAGCATTAGGATGCAAATTCTCCTTCAAAAACAAAAATCTGGCTCCCACAATGCTGGAGCACAGTTCTTCGGAAGATGATAGTGAAGTGACAGAAGTAACATGAGGCCAATTACTGATGGATTCAACTTTACTTCATGGTTCCTCCTCTGCTTCTCTTTGCATTCCTCAAGGAGGCAACTGTACCTGTGATTCAGTTCTCATGTTCTGTGCAACACATTCTGATGCTCATCAGCAAAATCTCAAACTCTTAACCAGAGACTCCTTTTTCCACTGTAACCTCATGGGAGTGGGGGAGAAAAAGAAATACCAATGACAAAAGTAGCTAAATAATACAACTTGGTTAAATCAACCCAAATGTGCTAAAGCCAATTGTGAACCGCAATGCTAGATTTTCAGGCAGTTCCAGTGAACTAGTGTCTTTAAAAAAATAGAACAAAAAAGGCAGCAAGCACTAGGAGCTGCAGTCAGTAACAGGAATGAGATAAATTTATGCTGTTGATCCATTCTGATAAAGTTTTCCTAACTTCTGAACAAGCAAAGTGGAGTACAGCTCTCCCACACTCCATCGATCAGCTACAGCACACAAACAGGCTCACGGCAGATGTGCTTCTTTTTGGTTGTTCTGGTTTGTTGTTGTTTTGTTTTTTTAACATCAATCTAAATGAAAAGGTCAAAAAAGAAGAAAGGAAAACTGGAAAGAAGAGACTAGACCTAGTAGAGACATTTAGAAAAGAAATGTTTAGCAGTGGCAATGTCACTTGCCGCAGTAATTGTCCGTATTTCTTACAGGCCTATACTAATGATAATAATAATTTATCCATTTCCCTCAACAGTTTCACAAAGGGACATGTTCAAAAAAATATTTCATTCAGAAAAAAATGTAACATATTCCAGTAATATTTTTCTAACCCCAAAGAAAAGCTAGTCTTACAGTCCATTTTACTATTGTCTGGCTGAAAGACAAGATTTAAATACAGGTTTCAAACAACGCTGCCACAAGCCAGAATAAGCAACTGAGCTAATTCCACTCCCACGCAAGGCTTCATCCCAATTTCTACTTCTGGAATATTGCCTCTAAACCTAATTATTTTCTTATTTTTACTTATTAAAGTTGAAGACAGTTTCTATAAATCTTGCTCTATTTATTACCTTTGCAGCATCTGTAAAATTACTACCACAGTCCAGCTGAATTTGTTAAAATAAATTTTAAAAATATCTGTTAATCAGTTTTTAATCATTGCAGCTGGACTTTCCTTTGTTACACATTTTCCAAATGCTACTCAGAGAAACTCGGTGAAATCTGGAGATGCAGTCAATATGACCGCACTTCAGAAATCATCGACTTCACTTCACTTACAGCCTTCCTCAGGCATGTTCAACAGCCTTCTGAATCAACACCTAGTAGTCTGTAACCTATCACCAACCAAAGAACGATTTTATCAGTAAAGAGGGAAGAGAAACATAGCTAGGGTCTCCAGAATTCATGACAAGGCACCACCTAAAATAGGATTCAAGATTAAATAACAAGATGTAAATTTTTTTTCTTTAAAAAGTATATACCTACTGTTATTGTTCCTCAACATTTTTACTACGTTATTGCTTTAGGCCACACTGCACTATGCCCAGTACCGAAATGTTAAAAACTAATGTATCTCTTGGGCAGGGGGAAGGAAAAAGGTGTAAAAAGGACACTGCTTTGTAGAAGAAATTGAAGACCAATAATTTCTGACAATTTAAACACATTCTAGGTTGACTTGGTAGCTGTGACACAGAAACTGATGGGAATATTCCTCTGTTTTAGCACAAAGGAAAATATGTCTACCTCAGCATAGGGGTTTTGCTCTACTATAAAGTATTAGAAGTAATGCTGAGAAGAGCAGTAACTTCTGAAGCCATCAAGACCTCTGGTAAATGAGTATGAGTGCTCCTTTAGAAAGACTCCCCACCCAGACAGTGATAGTCTGGTAGTTCATTTAAAATAGCAATAACTAAAAAAGAAATAAAAGGCTTGCACAGAATTTTTTCTTGATGCTCGTGAGCCACAGAAGAGACTCATCATTTGTATCGAAAGTTATGGTTTATTTAGCTGTTGTAGCCTGTCTGGATTCAGATCCCATTTTTGGTCTACCACTTCACTTTGTTGCTGCTTAAGCCATCCTATAAAAAAAGCTACCGCTTCAAATGTGTTCTTGAAGTATAAACCCTGCTTTCACCTTTAAAATACTCTGTAACTCAACAGCCAGTTTTCGCTCAGTAGGCTGTCATGGTTTGAGACTTTTGTCCTGTATGAGGATCCGTCTCCGGAAGGATGTGGGTTTTTTTTGTATTCCATATCAAAACATCCTGCTAGAAAGTGCATAAGTATGGAGGAACCAGGAAGTTCTGGGTTCTTCTTCTTGGGGCTTCTTCTTCTTGCTTCTGGCCTGCGATCTGGGAAGAAGCGGCAGAGAGAGAGAGAGAGAGAGAGAGAGAAGGGGAGGAGGCCTGCCCTTATCAGCTGTTCTGTTCCGAGCCGCTTGGAGAAGTACCGGAGGAATGCGATGAAGTTTTGCTGACTTCCTGGCAGTTGAGAATTCTTCTCTCGGAATTTCGGACTTTCGGTTTTGTATATATTTATTTTGCAATTACTCATTCCCCTTTCCCTGTGCCCTTGTTTGTTATTTCCTTTTTCTATGTTTATTAAAGCTGTATATATGTACAGTTTTCTTTAAAAATCCCAACCAGTGTCGTTTTGGCTTTTTGGCTTCTTTTCTCTTTCTCCTTTCCATGGGGGGGAGGGAAAAAGCTAAACTCTGTCTCCGCTTTGCAATCCGTCAAACCGAGACAGTAGGCCTAGTTTCATTACATAGGCTCCAGAAGTCATTTTCTTTCTTCACAAATTTCCTTTGCTTGTGCATCAACTATCTACTCTCAATAGTACTGGTATCTTCTTCAGTGAATCTCATGACCTATTTTAAAACCAGTGTATTTAATATGAAAACACATTACATTTAGAATCCACTATCCATAAATTGCAATAATATGACTAGTCAATGTATTTGAGTTCAGGAACATGAAAAAAAGAAAAAGGACCATCATTTTAGTACCTGTAGCTAAGTCAATCAAATGACTGATACCCACTGAGGAAGAAACTGTTTGTGCCATGTCCAATACCTACTTAACTCATACAGAAACACTTAGGAGTTCAATGACTTGTTTTTTCAAACTATCAATCACATCACAGAAAAAGTAAGAAAGGCAGACATAAGGACCATGTTCCTTCACCTTTAACATAAATCAGATATATATGTGAGAGTGGAGGGCTATGCGATATATATCATGTAACATCAACAAGAAGGTTTACAAACTGTGAGCTTAAATTGCGATTTACTATTAGAGGCTGACAGTGTCAAATTTACTTCTATCATCAGAGAAATTATTTTAGTAGCTAATGTTCATATTACTTTTTAGTGTGCCCAATTTCTGTGTATAACACTCAATTTGTATGTTGAAAATGTAAAACAGCAAGGCAGATTCGCAAATAAAACACAGCTCCTAGAAGCAGAAAGCATAACTCTGTTACAAATGCACAGCAGGTAAGATGTAGAGCGACTTATTTTTCTAAATTTACTTTAAATCCCTGTGGTTTAGGAATCAGAAACCAATATTCATCTCTGAACATAAAAACGTGCATGCCACAGCTTGGAATAAAAGGAGTTGCTAACAGTCTTTGAGCTCACTGACCAACCTGTTCTCTACTTCACCTACTCAGAAGGCGAAGTTAAGAAGTTACTGCAAATATGTCTGGTTTGGTAGCTACCATTTCTCCTCTTCTTTTGTGAGAATATCATCCAATTCCAAAATAATACAGTCTGCTTCCCTCAGTGTTTCTAAATAGTTTGCAAAAATCAACTCAACACTGCAAAAAGATTTTAGACAAAACCAATGTACACAGAAATGCTTTTGACCTTTAAGATCAATAGCAAGCCTCATATTGCATAAGTTGATTGACCAAAGGACTTTTATCAGGTCAACATACAAAACAATCCGGAATAATAAAAGGATATTTTGGCAAATATAAATCTACCTGTGTTAATTGTTTAGGTGACCAAGGAACATCACGGAACTCTTGACAGTTGATGACAGCAAAAATATCTTATTTGGAGAAAGTAACATTCTTCTGCAGGCTGCTAAGACCTTTGCTCTACATCTCTATCCCTTCTCCTCACCCTTCCTCAGGCTTCAACTACCCATAACTTTAAGGGCTTCAAACTGTTCCTCAGTTGAAGAGAAGAACTTTCACATCAACAAAACACATGTGAAGCTGTACCAGAGAAATTTTAAACCAGTAATCATGAAAATATTGTTGCTTACTTTTTAAACTGCAGTTACTTCTTGTAAGAATCTACAGACATAGTAGGTTTTCAAAAGGCTCTTTCAAGTAAAGCACTACTCTCTCCTGCTGTTGCTACAGAAGTGCATTTTGATGAAAGAATCTGGAATAGAAAGTATGCACAAAACCCAAACCACAATTCTTCAAAACTAAGATACTTCAATAAGTACAATGCACAGAGTGTAATTTCTGATTCAGGTGAGTATTACAGGAGAATGTTCACTTCTGAGGGCATTTCAGACACCTGAAATGATTCAGTTATAGCTTACTTGCTGTCCTGGTTCATATTTACTACACGAAGATTTGATTAAAAATAACACGTAACAGTAAGGAAAAAATCCTCCTATTTAATAGATAACAAAGATGAAAATTAACCTAGCAAGGCAAATATCCAATTAGTCACGTGAAAGAGACTTCCAGCATCTGTCAAAGAAAATCCTTACTAGACCTCAAATTTCCCCTCAGGCTGTTGGCAATTCCAATGCTTATTTCAAATCTCATCCTTTTTTAAAAAAAAAAAAAAGAAAGAAAGAAAAGAAAAAAGAAAAAACCCATCATATTCACAGTAGTCTGGAATAATCAAAAACGTGCCAAAACAAACACAGATATCAACAAACACAAAAGGATTTTTTTCTTATGTAACTTTTTCTTAATAATAAATGGAAACAAACTCCAAAAGCAACCAACACTTGTGGTTGCCAGATCAGGCATATCTGGAATCTTTTTGGTGGACTGGTACTTCATGTTAAATGAAAACAAAAAAAGCCACTACCACCCACAAGTTCCCCAAAACCAAACACCAAAAGTTCCTTGAGACTTTAAAAATGTCATTTAGAAACAGGAAGACAAAACTTACTTGCAGTTACTAGTCTAGAATATTAAAAAAAAAAGTAAATTACGTGCAGTTATCGCTCGAGAATCCGTGCTGGTTCTGAGAAAATAACCGCGTGTTTGTTGTATGTTTGTAGCTTTGTTTTCTAAGTAAAATATACTCCAAGTTGCATATTTCTTCCTTGATTTTTTTTTTAATTCGCATCAGTATTGAACCTCATTGTATTCATCCGTTCTCTGAGTAGAAACTGCCTTTTCACACAGCCCTTGGCTTGTTTACACATTCCCTCCCTCTCCCACTTGGCTGTTTCACTGTCCCACTGTTCTTTGACTGCTATCAGCCATGGCATGTGCACTTTATAGACAGAATACTACTCAGAATCTATGTTAATCACTGGCAGTAGCATTTGACCTTACTGTGAAAAGAAGCTTTGCACTGGCTTGGTTCAGAACAGCAATTGAACTTCAACTCGCAGTATCTGTCCTTCCTTTCTGAGTAAAGCCATCTCCCAAACCAACGTGCTCCCCAACTGCTGACCACAGAAGAGGAGGGGTGCAGAGCAACCACAGGAGAAGGAGCCAGTGCGGGTGCAGTCAGCATGCTGAACAAAACAGGCCCACAGAAGAACAGAAAAGGGAACAAGCAACACATTTCTATTCCCCAGAAAAAACTTCTGCTTTTATTTTTTTTCTTCCAGGAAATGGCTCTGGGTGGTACAAAGCACCACAGTTACATCCTGCCCAATTTCTAGGCCAGTGTAGCAATTGCTTTATTATCATCATTCACAGGACTCGGTTGGTTTAAAAAGCCTCCTCCCTCCTACCACAAGAGAGCAAAATCAGAAATATAAATCAGAAATGCATATGCATTATTTTTTTTTAAGATCAAGCTAATGTCTCAAACATCATTCTAGCCTCCATACCTTTAATATGTCCAATCTTTTTTTCAGTTAAAAGTAAAATATTAAAGCTGTACAGCACCCACATTTTACAGAAACTACTAATCGGATTAAAGACTTAGGAAGACAGCCTTCCCTCAGAAGAACATCAGGGAATGGAGAATAATTGTTCTTGTGCTCCAGGAGCATGTATACATTAATGAAGCATTCTGAAAGAAGACAAAACCCATAATTTGATATGCATATGTAGTAAGATACAAGGATAATTCCTACTCATAAACCACTTCCATATGCTTTATCATCTGAAATCTGACAAGTGCTTGAAATTATGAAACACCATTATATTGTATGCCATTTAAATAAAAATCCACAAATAAAGAAGATTGATATCATTCATTGTATGATTCAAAATAGCATACTTAGTATATACTAGTACAACAAATGTCTGCACCAAGTATGTCCTCTTACAAAGCTGATTATATGCTTTCAGATAGCCCTCAAATACCTCGTGTCTGGGACTGCAGTATGCCTAGTACACCTTAAGAAAAGCTATGTCTAACCTTCCCTTCATGGCCCCTCATGGTTCTAGGCATGTAATTTTATCAGTATTCTAACTACCTTGTTCAACTGGGAACGACACAGTCCCTTACCTATGAAATAGCAAAGTGGCACAACACTGACTGACGACAAGGTGAGAAATCACCGATGGAGGCTGCTGAATTACAAACCATTAAACCACGGGCTGTGCCACGCTGCCACTCTGCCAGCGACCTCCTAAACACCCCGGGTTGGTTATCACCAGGTAAGGGCAGAAACGCATCCTCCTCTCCAAGGAACCAGAAATCCAGGGCCAGGGATGGTTCCCGACTGGTTTTCCTCAGCAGCCCCAGAACACAACTTGCAAGTTAAACACAGCCGTACATCCACAGGAGCACGTGAAATGCCTTTAAGGCTGAGGTAGTGCATGCTTCCCCACTGGCGCGTGTTCAGGACACAAGTAACAGTCCAACTGGTCGCTGGGCCACAAACACTGTACAGTTTTTTCTTCCCTCCACATTCTTCCAATAAAAGAGCTTGAGGCAGTCAACATGGTGGTAAACAGAAAATCTGGCTCTTCCCTTTAATCTTTACTTGAGAAGTCAGATTAAGATTCAACAGTTAATCACCACATTTTATTTACATCTCTGCCTGTGCTCAAGAAAACCAAAAAAAAGATTCCAAAAGGTTACAGTAAGCCAGTGCCTTGCATTCAAGATAAAATGTTGAAACTGTCACCTCTGTATAGTGTTTCCAAACATACTCCATGCAATTTCATAACATGTTTAGGCTGATTAAGTGAGCAAATCAAATAAAACACACAAAAAATAAATCTGTTCTCTAAAGTATCTGCATACCTTCCAGAAAACGGGCACAGCCTCACTAACAGTAAGTTAAACACACATACTGGCCACAACAAAGTGACCTTTTGTCAACAAAAGACATTTCTAACCTTGAAACAGATTGTTCCTTCTCTGTTGCATCTATTAGGAGGATGTACAGGATATTTGTAAAACAAAGGACCATGGCAAAACCTACATTTAAATTCAGAAAAAGGATCAGAAAGTTTTTTTAATGGTAACTAAGGTTTTGTTTTCCCTAGCAGTTTCATAACACGACGTCAGAAGACTGAATTCCTTGTAAATGTGGTAAGCAGTAGTTTTAAGAGACCAACAGCTACATAATCGTCCTACACACTGTTAATTGTATCTGGCATTATTGCTCAAAGCTCCTACACAGAACATCAGCTGACTGCCTGAACAGTACTTTGTTCTTAGTGCCTTTGTTGGTGACGAATTAAATTATACAGAAGAGAGCTCCACAACCACCCTCACTTTATAAACCTCGGCCATTAGAGAACCACAAAAATCCCATGGCTTTGTGTGGGGAATACAGTTATTCCTTAACACGCCACAGCTTGCACCCCCAGCCAGCAGGGTACCACAGCCCGTGTTTATGCCGCGGAGACCTGCGCTGCTCCACGGGAGGGAAACAAAAGACGAAGAAAAACATTCCTAGAAAAAATTCTCAGCAAGGAAGAGCTTAGTACATCTTCAGCTGCAGAGAGAGCAAGACTTGCCCTTCATCTGCAGATGACAAGCCCACAAACACCAGAACTGCCCGGTTATTTATAAACTGCCCAATCCAGCCTTGGTTTCACTGCTCTGGTCACACCGATCACCTCCTTCAGGCTCTGAGGTACCCAACAACCAAATGAAGAACGTGTATTTCAGGGCACCTTACGAACAGGTCCCTCTCGGGACTCTCACTGCTGATGCTTTAGGAAATTCAGGTAACAAAATCACCTTACTCTGGGTATGTGATCTTTGCAAGACTGTCTGCCTTCGTGTTACTTGAAACCATACACACACACAACCATGTGTAACAGCATCGCCCTCCCACTGCGCTCCCACACTCGCTGCGAGCCAGGCGAGTTCCCCTCCGGTGCCTGTGGCGATGCCCCAGCACACGCACACACACCGGGCTGTGGGGCCCGGCCGTGCCCCGGGGCCCAGACCCCGCACGGGTCCCGCAGGTTCGTGTCACCAGCGCCGTGCGGGCAGGGAGCGCGGAGAGCCCGTGGGGGCGGGCAGGGAACGTCCCCGCCCGCAAAGCCGGGGGGCACCGCGCGTTCCCCTCCGAGCCCCGGCGCGGGG
>VZRW01003356.1:80940-103182 GCA_013398125.1 Aegotheles bennettii | reverse complement strand
CCCCGCCCCGGCCCTTCCCCCCCGCGCTCCCGGGCCGGGCGGCATCGCACCCCTGAGGCGGCGCTTCCCGCTCCCTGCGCAGCCGCCCCGCCAGCACGGGCGTTCCACGCCGAGAAACCCATCCAAAATAAACCAAACAGCGAAAATGAACCCAAACCAACCCAGAGCCCGGGCAGCGCGAGGGGACGCGGTGGCAAACCCCGCCGAGCCCCGGGAGCAGCCGCCTTTTACCGCACACCTGCCCCGGGTGCTGGAGCACCCTGCCGTGGCTCAGCACTGACCACGAGAACCCACCCGCACCGGGGCTGCTGCTCACGGTTTGCTCTCCAGCCCAGGCCTTGGGTGATGCTGAAGAGAGAAAGAGGGCAAGCCAAAACCAACTCACCAAAAAAACCCAACTCACCAAAAAAACACAACTCACCAAAAAAACACAACTCACCAAAAACAACCACCTCACCAAAAAACACAACTCACCAAAAAACCCAACTCACCAAAAAACCCAACTCACCAAAAAACCCAACTCACCAAAAAACACAACTCACCAAAAAACACAACTCACCAAAAAACCCAACTCACCAGACTTCTAATTTCCTTCCTCTTGCCTAAGGAAGAGTTTGACGCGCGGGGGACACGTGGCTGTGAGGCGCTGAGCTGCACCGAGCTCCTCAGCCACCTGCAGTTCCTTAAATTCCTCAACACACACATTCCAGGAGCATGTGCAGGAGCCGGGCACAGGCCCCCACAGTAATGGTTCCAAAACTCACACAAATTCCTTAAAAGCCAGCAGAAACATCAGCCTGCTGAGGCCATTCACCTCCAAAGAGGCCTGAACTGACCATCACGCTCCCCCGGGCAGTCAATTCTCCCATTTAAAATCATAAACCAGCAAGAATAACAGCTGGAAGTTAAAATAACGCAGCCACATTCCACCCGTTCGCATTGAGTGAGCAACAAAACACACAGAGCTCCAAACCCTATGAAATACTCATAGCAGCTCCCACCAGCCTCTGGGATCCTCCAGCTGTGCATTCACACTGCGCACCACCGGCGAGCTCTGTCAGCGTGTCCTCACTGTCTCCACAGTAACTACTCCCGAAAAGAAAACAGCGAGAGGGAAATAGGAAACAAGAGTTGATGTGGAAAAACAGACACGCACTCGTGCTATGGGTTTCACTTGCCTTTTGTTTTTTAGGAGAACGTGTGCCTGGA
Organism: Aegotheles bennettii; assembly: GCA_013398125.1. Classification (NCBI taxonomy): domain Eukaryota; kingdom Metazoa; phylum Chordata; class Aves; order Caprimulgiformes; family Aegothelidae; genus Aegotheles; species Aegotheles bennettii. The sequence goes on along the minus strand of VZRW01003356.1, from coordinate 101,973 downwards.
CCGCACCTTTATCACCCACAGCAGAGCTGCCCATGCCGTGGGACCGACAACACCACATCCCATCTGTCCCGTCCTGTCTGCACAGCCAGCGCTGCGAGGTGTCCCACCAACACGGGAGATCGAGGTGTCCCACCAACACGGGAGATGGCCCAGGCTGAACACAGGTGGGGGACTGACATTCAGCTCCAATCATTCCCTCTGCTGAGCGATGCAAAGCAGAGCGCTCAGTATTATTATTATTTTCCCTGCTTTTAACTCCCTGTCTCAAAGTGTCACTACTACCTGGCATCGGAGCCAGTTCCAATTCCCTCGGATAAAGCAGCATTTACAACTCGAGTGCTTCTGCAGCCCCGAGATTGGCTGCCAGGTCTGTTTCCATAGGAATGAGCGTTCATTTGCTGAAAAACAGGGAGGTGCTTGAGAGAACCTTCTCCAGTTCAGAGGGATACACACACTTCTGATGGAGTGAGCGGGCAAAGCTGGCAGCACGGGTAAGATCTGAGTAACAGGCAAACATCCCGGTATGACTCTCTTTGTGTGCATTGTCATTGTGAACGCAAACAAACCCCGAGGTTTTCATAGCAGCTAATCCATTCGCATAATTCACATTACAGAAATTACGTCTTTTTTTACTCTCCACATCGGAGGGCGAGGGGAGATGCAGGGAGGGGGGAGGGAATTTAAAAAATAAAAAATTAGGAGAAAATTCAAAAGTCAGCTGGAGAGGCAAGTTGGCAGTGTGATATTATTTAACCTTTTAAGTCACCCTCGTGAAGCAAAAGCACTAAGATTCTTGCCCCGTCCCCTTGTTAGGCACAGAAACTTCTCATCTGTTGGCTTTTGGAACCCCTGGCTACATCCTGCCCCAATAATCCCATCCATACTGGTTCCAATATGTTTTTCACCTCATCTGCCCTCCAGGAGAGCCTGGTTGCCCTCCTCCTCCTTACAGTTTCACCAGGGATCAGATTCAATGAAGGAGGATGGTAACACAAGACTGAAGTTCACACTAGTTCCACCCTTACACAGCCACCAGGATAACAAGATACTAAATCCACCAGTGTGCTGCAGATATGATATCTTCTCTCCTCCCCGTATTTCTCCCACATACCCAAGCATACCAACACAATGTTTTTAAAACCTGCCACATGTTTATTCATTTTAGTATAAACATTATTTCTTTTTAAGGATACATTTGTTTTGATTATTAAAATACGATGGAAAACACTCTTGTATTCAGATCATTTGAAGCTGTGTTTTTTGGAGATTTTTTTTTCTTTTTTTTTGTCCCCCTAAGTACATGCTGAATAAAGAGACTGAACAAGTGACATGAGTATTATTTGATAAAAGAATCCCAAGTCACATCTCTGTGATGATCAGAAACTAGGCCAGCACAACAAAGGTTCCCCACCACAGCAGTGTCACTCAGGACTGTGAAGAAGCTGACACCTTCCACAGTTGTATTAGCAAGCCCTTCCCTACCCATCACACACTGAAGAGAACCCTCATCAGTACAGTTAACCGAGTTGGGAAAGGAACTCTACCTGGCAGAAAGCCATCCCTTTTCCTGGTAAAAGGATCCACACAGAGCTGTGCCAGTTTAATTACATTAAAGCCTGTTGAACACTTTGTTGCCCCCTCTCCCTTCCTCTTTGGAAACCCTACTCCCCCCCAGCCTTCACAAACTCAACTCTGAAGTATCCAAAGCACTAAAAAAAAACCACTCAGGACCATAACAGATTTATTTAGACATGAAAATTTGGACTTTATCAAGAGATGTTTGGTAAACGTCCTAGAAGAAAACTTGGTAACAAGGCTAGAAGAACTCAGTAATTTTCAATCTACACGTGCAAGAGATAAATACAAATTGTCCTTCAGAGAATAATGAAGGACAAAGCCAAGATAAAGGACTAACAATGGAAGAGTATCTTTTCAATAACATTAAAAAATTGTCTAGATGGATGCAACAGATAAACTAAGTTCAAGCAAAAATACTGAAACCAACGTAATAAAGGGATTCTGTCTTTCTTGTACCAAAACAGAATCATAGTAACTTTTGCATAGGAATTGTCACCTACAAAAAAAAAAAAAAATGGTTTATACTGCTGCAGATCAGCATTAATATCTGCATTTTATAGATGAGATTAAAATGGCTTAAAGAAAAATAAACTTAATCAACTTGTAGTAAAATAGACAAAAAGCTCAGAGGAACTATGTAAACTAGCCCAGCAATGTTAAATACCTATGAAAAAATAAACACAAATTATTTCAATGCATTTATATTCCCTCATGTGACTTACTGTTCTCCTGAGAACTACCAACATAAAAAAATACATGTAAAGCACATATTTGAACCTCTCAAACCTATGCAGCAGTATTAACTTTAAATGCAAGATAATGGTTTAGCCTTCCACAATGAGTAAAATTACAGTCTAACAGAACATACCTGTAGAACATGTTCCCCTAAAATTAGTATGTTTTCCTTTTGTGCTTTTTAATACTAATTCTTACAAATCTATCTTTGTATTCTTTAAATGTTCACAAATAGCATTGTTTTATTTCAAGCAGAATACAGCTTAGAAACTCTTACTACCTCAAATAAAAGGCTGTAAAAACACAGTCTCTTCTGTTTTCACACTAATAAGAAAAGGGTGAGAGTATTTTAGATGAAAAGGGATATGCGAGTACATTAACAAATCCTATTAATTCCTCCGAAGATTTCTATGCTTGCATAGTTACACTTTTTAGTTACCCTCTAGCATAGCTTCCTTTTCAGCCACCATAATTCCTTTGAAAGGAAAATGAACATCACAAAACCCTCCCCTGTAAAACAAGACCTACTGATTTGTTGCAGAAGACAGACAACGAAGCTTTCAAAAACAACGATATTAAAGCCTCTGTCAAAACTCCTCCCTTGTTGTGCTGTTACGTAACAGTTTTTTTCTTAAATTACAGATTTAAGGAAGAAAGAATGATGGTTTTTCTCTTTCATACTATAAAATACTGTATCAGATAGGAAGCAACAAGGATTCTCTGCACAAGTTTTCTTTCCATTAAATACACCAAAAAAAAGCTCAAACTCAGTAAACAGTCTTAACTTCAACATTTAAGTGTCTTCGAATGCTGCAGTCACCTATTTTTATGATTTTTAACTCCGTGTATTATAATCATTACTCACAATTTTAACCAAGAAGAAATCAAACATATCCATCACTAAATTATCATTTTCTTTTGGAAACATACTGTACGATAGGATAAAGATTCATCCGATCTTTTTTCCCATGCACGAATACTTTGCAGCATTCTTGTATCCTCTACTGAGCACACATGTAACTTTAAAGATTCACTGCTTTCCATGCAGTTTCAACACCTCTTCCAATTGTATTCTGACTGCAGTCCACCCACTACTTTCAGTAATACAGTATGTCTGTTTCACTGTCTCATTTTCTTATTATTTACATATGTCTTCAGTCATCCATCTCACACTGCTAATGCTAGTATTTAAATATTCCTCTTGTATTAATCCAAAGCTGATTATAAATACATGCTCTTTCATACTCACCATTGACACTACTTAAAATCATATTTCCAGAGTTTCTTACTTCATCAAATTTTGCAAAGATTGTTTGCAACCTGTGAAGAACAACAAGACGACATTTTACATCTGTGAAATCCCCCAGGTTACTGGTAGAAACAGAAATCAGATTATTATAACACATACAGCACTAATACAGAATATACAAGGGATTGAGAATATCTAGAAACAATTCCCACGGGACTCCTCTGAAGTTAGTTGCACAGCTTCACACAGATGCACAGAAAATGAAGCCAACTTGGCAAAGAACAAAACTGAGCATTGTTATTACCGTGATTAAAAATAACTAAAAATCTAAAGTTCGGGTTCAGCAATAGTACATACTGGGTTCAAGTGACTGTGATATTACTGTATTTATACACAACACTAAAAGGCAACAATTTGAACTACAGAATGTTTATCTGAAAAAAATAATAGGGATTACTGTTTAATTTGTTCTGAGACAATTACTAATTTTCCTTAATACTTTTGTTCCTCAAAATTTCCTCAAATTTGTTATGAAAATACTTTTGTAGTAGTTAGCACTTCCACAGCAAAAAAAAAAAGAAAAGAAATAGTTTTTTCTAAACTTAAGGTAGACTAAACACTTTAGTTATGTTCAACATGCACACCACTGATCTAAACTGTCACAGTAGAAAACGCACTGCAAATGCTTTGCTACATGTAAATAGCCAAAAAACCCCCCCCAAAACTCCTAGATTTGCAATCTAGTCCCACAAGGTAAAAAATGCTATTCAAGCAAGAAAGCTGACAAATCACTTGAACAGACACTTCACATCACTTCTGCAGGAAACTCAATACAAGAAAAACTGTGACCCACACACCAGCAGTAGGTCTGCACTGACATAATACACTGCTCAGCTGCAAACAATTGAGAACATTCTCTTACTTTTCTCCAAAGATTTTTCTGCATTTTAGCCAACTTAGAGCACAGTAATATCTAACATGCCCATGAATTTTTAGCTACAAGAGTAGCAGGACCGAATTCTGACTTTAAATGCACAGTTATGAACTACAAATCCCATGATAGCCTGCAGCTGCCCAGGCAGGTCGAGTTCAGCGACATTACCAGTACCAGAGGCTGCATTGCCCAGTTCAAAATTTGCTAAAGGAGCAAATATTGAAAAGACTCTCTTTACAACTCACAATCCAAACTATTTTAAGACAAACCAAGAAAAATGGGTAAGAATAGTGCTCGGGTATGAAAATTCTCACCCTATATTACAGGAGCAAAGTCAAGGACACACAAAGACTGGACTTGAACATTTCCCCACCAAAACACCATTACTCTGTGTACTCTGTGATCCGTGTAGAGAGGCTGTGCATTCGCACTGTGCACACTCTGCTTTCTCTGACACCCTGCACACCCCTTCCACTCACTGGTACCTCATTTATCTAATAATGAAGAATGTGGTAACATCATGAAACGCAGCCAGAGAGCAGCACAAAAAGCCTGAGCTTTCCCCACACTCTCCAGTAATCGAGTACTCTCAAAATGTGTTGTTTTTACTTTCTAAACACTTCAAAGCAATGCACTACAGAGGAAATCTGCCCTATACTTAACAGATCCACAACAAGAACTACGCAGATTTAGGTGAAAATTCCACAAAAAGACCTACCCTACTGAAAGCATAAAAAAACCCCCAACAAAAACAAAACAAACAAACCCAAAGGTCCTTTTAATAGTGTAAATAACCCATCACACAAAACAGCAGCTATTCTACTATCCCAGCTTATTTCAAAACTGTATTAAAACTCGGTAGTATTTTGCATAATTTTCCCCTAACATACTTGTCAGTCTTCTCTCCAGAGCCTATTACCCTCTCCCTTTTGAGCCACCATTGCATTTGCAACCACCGCAGCCACAGCAAAACGCCTGAAATGGCAGCAATTCACAAATGTCAACACTGCTTTAATATTAAACCTCAGCCTTTCAATGAAAAAGTCAATTTCTAAACCAAAGGCAATTTATACCAAAATATTTTTTTTGCATTTAGACTTGAAAAAGTAGAACTACAGTTATTATGACATACTTTTCAGGTACCACCATTTACTAATGGCACGTGAATACCACTAACATGCTATGTGCTTTCAAACGTGTGAAGTGAAAAGTTCACTCAAGAATCAATACACACAGTAATGCATCATGCCATCTTGCTTTCCTAAAAGGAAGTCAATGCATTTGCTTTGTACATACCACAGGAAGTATTTGACCTGTTCACTAGCAACTGCGAGTTCCCCTCAACACTGCTAGATCCCCTACTACACACTGCATTGCCACTCTGCCTAGTTAATGTGGAGGACTTTAACACTACAAATCTGAAAGGCTGAAACTGTTATCCTGAGAGAAACCGAACATGAAGATTAGAGAGACTAACAGATAACCTTTAAAATTTCACTTTAATTTTTATATCCTGTTAGGCTGATGCTATGTATTTGGCACACGTATTTTAGAGAATTCAAAAGGAAAAAAAAACATTTCCTGTCTTTTGAACTTAAGTTTTCAAAAAGCCTTTCCTGAGCATTTTAAACGGAAGAGAAAAACAAAATGCTTCCTTATACACATTATAATAATACACACATTGCTTCTCACTCTGGACAAAACATCCGATAAAGTACTGTGAATATTAAAAAATGTGTTTGTCAGTGCTGAATGCTGCGTAGTCAGTGGTACAGGCTGGAGAACAACACAGTACTGCCACTCCTAAAGCTTTCAAACCATGTCTTTAGGATCAGAGGCACAATCTGTGGTATTTTATCATAATTGCAAAAAAAATAATCTAGTGAAACAGCTGACAAAATGGTCAAGTGCTACTGTAGGTCCAACTCTCTCTTTAGCACGAACATTAGGAAGAATTTTTTTCACTGTAAGGGTGATTGGGTGTTGGAATGGGTTGCCCAGGGAAGTGGTGGAGTCACCGTCCCTGGAGGTGTTCAAGATGTGTCTGGATGTGGCACTGGGTGATATGGGTTAGTGGTGATATAAGTAGGCGGTTGGACTGGATGAGCTTGAAGGTCTCTTTTGACCTTAATGATTCTACTTTGCAAAGACTCTCACAAGAATTTTCTTCCTCCCTCGCCTTCCACTCAGTTCATAATGCTACCATCTTCTCATACTTCTTCACACAGCCACAGGCAGCAAGGCAGTATGGGCTAAGGTCTCTAAAATTATTGCAATCACAGCCAATTTAAGAATGTTTACATGAGTTCAGATCCTGGCAAAAAAGAGCCTGGACAAGAGGAATCCAAGATAAGTTTACAGGGCTGGGTGAAGACTGGTTTCCTCATCATCAGCAATGAGGAACGTTCTTTGAGAAGAGCAGCATTAGTACTCCTTTATCTCATATCTGCAAGCCCAAGTCCGGATATGACAGGCATGATCAATCAGTAAAGCCATCAATCAACAGAAATCCTGTGTCACTGGGAAATAAAAATATTATCTTCTTTCTCCAAAAAAAGCGCAGACGAGTCTTCTGCAGCTTCACATATGGAAGGAAAAATCCACATGACAAAAAACACATGTTCAGGACAGGAAGCCACTTCTGCACGGGCTGGATGATTGTTGCTATCTCAGTGAATGAATGAATGAGATTGTAGCGCTTTAAATGGGGGCCCCTGGCAACCTGCTAAACTCTCTCCTACAGCAGGTGACAGGTCTCTATCAAAGGATTAACATATTATGGTGATTACATTCAGTCAGAGGAATACGCACCCTTCTAAGGCACAGCTTGATCCGACATGCACGTACATGGAAACGCAGATGCTAGCAAAGAACATGCACTACACTTCCAGACTGAAAAGCCATTTATGACCATGCCTGATGGAGTTCAACTGTTTGCAATACAGACAGAGGGGCATACCTAAAAGTTCGGACCTTGTGATGAAGAGGCAAATAAGCACGACTGCCCTGCCAATAGCAGGAGGATAAAGAAGAAGAAAGGGTGGTAACTAGGCTGTTCTTCATGTCCAAAGTGAGTCCAACGCAGGAAATGGCCCATACGAAACCTCGCGCTTATTTCCCCTTAGTTCCCCCTTGAAAAAGGAAAAAAGGGTCTTGCACAGACATGTGTCCACATCTGGACACACAGATGGACCTCATCTACAACATTAACTAGACAGATAAGTAGAATGTGCATACCACATAAAATGCAGTGTTCAGGAATACATACTGCAAAATGCCTTAACATTTCAGGATATGCAGCTGTGGCCCTAGACATAAGAACTAAACAAATAACTGGGTTTACACGTTGATGTTTGTCAAGTAATGGTGGGAAAAGTTGTCATATGACTTCCTGAAAGATCTTAAAAAGCTTTTAACACTCAGACTAAGCAACTGCTATCCAGAGCCACATCTACTATTTCCATTCAGGGAAGATCAGCCACACAGATTCCACACCGTAACGAGTTCAATTTGGCCCATACAGAACAAAACTTGTTCACTGTTCTTGGCTCATAGAACAAGAAATATAACATCCAGTTTCAGTATTCACAAAAGTATTAATGCTAATACTTACAGGCCCAATACCAAAAACTGTCAAACCTCTTTGGCAGGAACTTTAACAAAAGGGAGAACAACATCCAAATTTCCAACCACTGACTTGATACTGATTTTTCTGAAAAAGGAATGTGCTTCAGGCAAAAAGCACAATATTATTCTGAGATTTGTAAGTTGAAAATTAGAAAATAGAGGAACACACTGATTTTATTTACAAACTCACAAATGAATATCTGTAAAGAATAAAAACACACTGATGAAAAATACAACAGTAGCAAATAGAGTTGAACTACTGAAGTAAGGTCATAAGAATAACCTTCTCTATAAAATCTAGTATTTTCCACAAATGCAAACCTACCAGGTGCAGATTACAAAGCCTCTTAAGCCTACTATTATTAAATTACTAACTACATTTGGCTTTATACAGACACAACATGTATATACCATTTGCATATTTAAGGAAGCTGAACATTTTCTCAAAACAATGCTTGATTAACTTTCCTGCCTTCCTTTCAGCAGGCACGAGCTCTTATTTTCAGTGCTTTAGGGCAGAGTGCATTCAAGCAGCAACACACAGATCTCTGATGTGTAATTCATTATGTAAACTAAACAAGCCTACATTCTATTAAATCACATGTGCTCCAAATACTGAAATAATGGGATTTTCTGCTAATATTTATCTTTACACACAATTTTTAGTGCACTGCCATACAGTGAAGGAGCTGCAGTACAGTTCTTTAAGGCAGAACTCAACCAATGAAAGCAGCTGTGTCTGAAACTGCAGATTATCTGTAATACTTAAGCCCCTTAAAACCTACCCAGACACACAAATATGATCGCAGATTCCCCTCACAACAATGATGACACTCTACATCAAAGGGTTTTTTTCCCCACATTATCATAGCATCTGCATAACCACATGTAAATTTTAATGCATTTAAGCAAAGGGAAATCTTCTGACAGGCACTGGGGAAGAAACGTCTCAGATTAGGTCTGTCTCTGAAGGAACAACAGTCTGAGCTACCATAGAGCTAATCTGTCTTTCCTCGTCAACCACCCTGTTACTCATGTGAAGGAGTAAGAAGGACTACAGGAACTTTGCTTTCTGTCAGCGATGGATGGGACGGAGACTCGTAGCCTCATGTTCAGCTCCAGTTAATCCTAACTCCCCACTTCCTTCCAACCTGAAAACTACTGCGAAAGACACAGCACTGAGACTCAGCTCACATGTTATTTTACGCTAGCTTTGACTGTCAGGTGCAAAACTGTTGAGATTCAGTAGCAACAACTCATTTAACATGCACCAAGGAGAGCCTTGCTTCCTTATGTAAATGCAAATGGTTGTATGCTTGCTTTCAGATCAGGGGGAATTTTGTATTCAACTGATTCAGACAGTAGAAATAACAATTTGGCACCTACTGCAACCACGTTAGCAGCTGTTGATTAACCTGAGGATACAAAGCTCCTATGGTCTTTAATTGTATTTGGATCCCAACATTTACTCAGTTTGTATCACATGGAAATGTGAACAGGATGAGTGCTGAACCTAAACCTATGGTTAGACCCAACATTCATAGTACAAACAAAGGCTGTTGTTATCTGAACTCTTTGCTCTTATTCTCTGTTCCAAAAGTTGTCCAAGCTTCTCATCTTAATGCAAGAAGGATCTTCTCTGATATGTTCCAATTATCTGCTATGAAACTCAATTTTTGGAATTGTAGGAATAATATGGCTTAAACTTCTGTGGTAACCATGCAATCTCTTCACAGTCTAAAATTGTGACATAAACTGCGAAATGTAAATTTGTGACAATATATTCAAGTATTTTCTAATTATTATTTCTTGCTGTACTCAGAATATATTTGCTTATTTTTTAAACGTTTTTCTATTACTGTCCAGTTCTCAGCTTCTCTTAAAGTCAGGGGATTTTAAACAGTGAATGTAAGGCTGATTTTCATTATACACTAGTATTCCTCTTCCAAGCAGTAAACACAACAGCAAAATACAGTAACATCACGATGGAAGCAAAACTGACAAGAATATAAAATAAAAATTGCAATAATTTTAAAACAAGGTTTCTAGTGAGTTTTAAGTTCTGGCAAAGAACAGTAACACAGAATGGCTCAGAATCACAAAATCAAAACAGGTAACTCACCTTCCAGGAGGAATTCCTCTCTTTGTAAGATCTAGTCGTACTTTCTCTCCCACATGTCTATAAACCTCTACAATGGCTAGTATGGCAGCATCTCTCACCTGTGAATGCAGTTCAAATTATTAATTTCAGGATTACAGAAACCAAAACAATGTTTGCTGACAACCCACTAATCTTCCAGTTTCTATTAACCTGCATGCCAACTCATTTCACAAAACAGTTGAAACAGTGAGGATGGAAGGGAAAGGAAATACAACTATTATTTCAAGATGGTATCTGTTCCAAGTTAGAGCATCTCCAGATGGTAAATGAAAAATCCTAGAAATAAGAACTCTAGAGGGAAATATCTGGGATTGACATAAGAATATTATTTGTGGAAAAAACGTGCTTTATTTAAGACTTTATCACAGTAGGCAATACTTCCAAAAGTTAATCCTGGCACTCAGTCTTGACGCTTCACCTTGCTTTCATCTGTTTCTACATGGAGTGAGACACTTCTGGAAAACTAATGACCTGATTGTCCACAAGACTGGGCCAAAGTGGTCAGTGCTTTCTTTACTTCTTCAACAGGAATTACATGGCATCACGTAAGCACTAGAAAGGGAGTAAGACAGGACAGGGGAAGGGGAACTAACAGTTAAAGCAAGGAGACAAAGTGCCTTTTTAAAAAATTTAAACCATAGTCATCACAATAAAAACTGCCAAAACTGCATGTTAGTAAATGCCATTATTCTCTATAAAGAATTACTGGAATGACTTTAGTATTGTTCTTTGTAACAGTTTGAACTAAACCCACAACCGCTCTATCGACATATGAACTACGTCTTTACTAATGATCAACAAACAAGACAAATTCTTAACAGATTTTCTCTAGAACAGAACAATACTACGCTATACAGAGGAGACAAGGACTTTGCTGCACCAAGAAAATAAACATAAATGCCTATCCTGCTTATTTGCCTATCTCCTACCAGCACCACCTTCTTCCTTACTGGGCAAGTATTGTTCTTTGTAACAGTTTGAACTAAGGCCACAATTGCTCTACCAAGATACGAACTACAGACTATTACAGGCCTCACACAGCAGCTCCTTCTGGAGGCAATTCTTCCTGTCTTTTTTTTTCTTCCTCTTATTTCAGAATGCTCTATAAGAAGCAACCATTTTCAGTAATTACTAGTTTCAACCTACAAAGATAAAACTAAAGGGGTCACTATATCCCCACACTGCTGCCTTTGCAACTCTACTTTCATCTTCCAATAGATGGACTGATTCAGAAGAAAATGGTTTATTGTTTCTCATGGTAGAAAATAATGATCTGTTGTATACAAGCAAGCCTATCAGCTTTTCCTTAAATGCTTACATTTGTTTTGCTTTCATTCCACTGTCAAAGTACAATCGTTGAAGTACCAGTAAGTAATGAAATTCTTACCTGACTACTCGAGTCACCAAATGCTGTACACAGGTGTGGTACCAACTTGCTGAGGATTAATGGTTGTGCACCATAACTAAAAAAAAAAAGTATAAAACCAAAATAAAGTGTCTGTTTTTTTACAGAAAAACAGAATAGACTTTATGCAGAAGTGAACTTTTAGCTTAACATTGATAGAATATAAACTTGCATCAATCAAGCTCCATCTCTCTCTTACTAGTCCTTTACCTACTTTTAAATAAGACAAAAATACCATACCTTTAATCTTTCTCTCAGAAAGCTCACAAGTTGTTTGATTTTTTTCCTATTTATTGATTTAACTGAATCAGACTTCCTAAAGTATTAGTTTCAGAGAAAAGTGACGTTCAGAAGGATAGAACCGTTACATCTCCATAGAAACAAAAAGCTTACATGTTTAAGGTAGCAATGAGACACAAACACACTCCTTCTCGGGATCTGTAATTCTTGTGTTTAAAGCCAACAGCAAGGCGTTCCCAAATGTACTATAAAAAAACAAAGAATTTTCTTTGACTACCAGGAGCACAATACAATGTATTTCTATCCATATTTTATTATTTCATTCATTTTTGCAGAAAAATAACAGAAGACAGGTCCACTGGCAAAGTAAAGGCACTTCTCAGATAAAATTAAAGTTATAAAATGCACAGTATGGAACACAACACATTATTTATATGCCAAAAACAATTCCTAAAACACATCCTTCAGAAACCTAGCTGAGTATTTTTATTGTTTGAGAAACAGCTCTTAAAAACATATAGATTTGTTACAGTTAACACACTCAAAACAAACATGAACATTACCAATTACTGACTCAAGCAGAAGTTGCTGTATTCTTTTTGCTTCATATTCCGTTTCCCTGCCAAAATTTCCTCTCAATCCATTTTAGCTCATCCTTACCCACACCCCTGCTGTCCACTTCTCCCCTACTTTTGCTTTAAATTAATTTCTCCATTTTCCAATTGTTTCTTGCCCATTCATTCTGATTCCTTTGCTTCCATTTTTGTTCTGCTTTCATTTCTCCTTTTGTGCTGCTGACGATTCCTGTAGTACAATTCTCTGGCTCACTAAACCCTCGTTTACCTTCTTGCGCACTCGCTTTTCACTGCCTGCCTTTAGTCTTTCCCTCCTCAGTTTCATCCCTTTACCTCTCCCTCTCCTTGTCGCTCCCCAGCTGTACGTTACGACAGGGTGTAAAAAAGCGTAAACATGAGGCTTACGAGACTTGGGATTCTCTGTGGTGCTTTGGAGCAGATGCAGGGACTCCACCGGCGGCTCCCCCAGCTGCAGCGCTGCCATGACAGCCCCCGCCAGCATCCGCGGGGAGCGTTGCCTAGCGATGCCTGCGCACTGGCAGAGGCACATTTTGCAGCCTGGGCACCACCCTCATTCCTACCTGATCCCATGCAAATCTACTGAAGTGTATTAGATACTAATTATTGCAATCATATGTGGCTTTAAAAAAAAAAAAACAACACAAACACCATCCTCACAAACAGCTCCTGACCAACAAAACCGGGCAGCCTAAGAGGAGTCTGCATCCTCTTCATTAATGAGGTAGCACACTCCATAGCAGACACAAAATTTCCCAATTAGAGCCTTGCTCCATCATTTTGTCCCATCTGTGCTATCTCGTTTGTTTGTTTGTTTCATACTTCATTGCATTTAGACAAAATAAACCTCAGACAAGCAGGATATGGCTTGCCAAAACTGCACAGCTTAACAACAAAGAACAGGATTTTCTGGGAGAAAACGTCCTTCCAATTACCTCACTGTCCTGGACAAACATGGGAAAAAAAGGGAATCTCCTTGCTAGGTGTACAAAATTACAGGTAGAAAAGTAACTGTAGAGTACTAAAACACACAAAGCGGTCTGAAGAGAAATTAAGCCTTCTACTAAATTCACCCTACTTTAAGAAGGGAATTCTTCTGAACAGAGAAATTCAAATGGCTGCTAAGAAATTTCAACTCTCACAACTTGTTAGCAACAGTTGGTGTCAATCTCCCTTTGCCCCATGCACTTATATCACACCCATATTCTTATTTTTATGCTTTCCTGCCCATAACCTGCTACATCGAGATCTCGCTCGTAAAAAAAAGAACCACCAAACAAACAAACAAAAAAAACCCCAAACACATTTAACACAAGAAGAGGGAACTGACAACAGGAAAAATTAAATATTATTCAACAACACACTAGAGGAGACAAGATGAGTTGATTGGAAATAAGCTTACAGGATTTATCCTCAAAATTATTCTGCCCAGCTCTTCCAAAGGGATCTTTCTCTGCAGCAAAGGGACCCTAAAACTCTGCATTTCAGGGTTGGAGGCACAGGAAAGTGCTTCTCTGTTTGGTCCCTGCTGTGAGGATGACTGATGCTTTTCATCCAAATTTTTAATGACACATAAGCTGTCCTGGGACCAGACTCCTGAAGCCAGGTTTCTGGCTTCATACCTTCTCTTATTTACAGACGCTGTTCCTTGGACCCCATGAGCCTTGTATTCTTTCTGACACTGTGAGTAAGCTTCATAGGGATGGAAGCTTCCTTCCAACACTTCAGTGTACTGTCTAACAACTCTTCAGGAACTGAAAGATGGCCCAGTAAGCTAAAACTCTTTCACGATGCAACTACCACCATGTTCTTTATCAGCGACTGTTCAAGTGAAGTTGTTTCCAAGATGCTCTGCTGTGGACTCATCCAAACACTATTACTGTAGAGGTCGGTGTACTTTCAGGTCTGCCTGCCAGGTACTTGGGAGCACCTTGGGCACAGGAACATGTCACTCATGAACTACTTGCACTCACGCATGAAAAAATGCTGCAACGTCTCTTTGTCAATGAATATGATCAAAACTAGATCTTGTGAAAAGGTAAAGGCATGTCTTTGTGGATGACACTACTAGACTTTGATACCTAAATCCCAGTCAGGTATGTGACCAAATCATGTGAGAAAATGCCTCGTGTTGGAAGGGAGATAAATATGTTTCTATAGTTGCCTAATGTGCTACTTGTTTTTCCTATCAAGCAAAAAAGCAATTGAGAACAATTTTCTCACTGCAGATGAAGTCTGCAAAATCTTATTCCCTGCACACATTCAAACCTGTACCTATGAATAAACAAAGCCAGGAATTAACACGCAAAAAGAAACTTATTTTCATTCACAAAAAATAAGATGTTCCCTACTACCTTCTGCACTTAAAACTCAGAAACAGATTTCTTCAAAAATTAACAACTCAAATAATAACTTCCTACTGGCAACCAGAGCCCCCAGAGTTCCAAATAACGTAACTGCTCAAGCAATATAATCCTGTTAAACAACCCTACATTTTTCAGATTCACAGACTAGAAATACAAGATTTAGCACTTGGAAGCCACGTAGTGCTAGGAATTGTAAAAAGGTTTGCTTAACTCAAACTTCAACCTAAGATAAGCCAGAAGGCAACTTATTCCCACCTCAGCTTGTCCAAGGTTCACACAGCATGGTTGTCATACATCTAGAGAGCCAGATTTCCCAAGTTAGAAAGCATCGTCTCAACTGCAGGACTACTCCTACGTGTTCAAGTACAAAGCTAATTTTAAAATAAATTTGGAGCTAAATAAACTTGATTAGTCCTATTTTACAAACTCAAATGCAAGAGGATGCTTCAAACATGCTTTAAATAACTAAGTTCTGCCACATGACAAAAACATCTACTCAGAATTTAGCTACAATATGCAAAAACTGCAGAATTGGACTGTGCCAGATTTTTATCTTAAGCTGAACAATGCATCAGTGTCAGCCCATTAAGAATATCTTTAACATTTACACCATTAACAGTCGCCATAACATTGTGACATATCCAAAGTCAAGCTCATGCATAAGTCCTAAGCTCACTGGAGGCCTACATCTGAATCTATAATAAGTAACCATACCATGGGCGGTGCTGCTTCGTCCATCAATTTCAATATGAGATTCTGTGCTTGCTCTCGAACTTGGTCTTTGGCATCTCCCATACGATCAATCAAAGGCAGAAGAACTACAGGAAAGGAATAAAAAACAGAAAAAGAATTAAACACTCAATGAAGATTTTCTAATACTTAAGAATACTTCCTGAAACAGATTTGAAATACATCTCATTCAGAAATCAAAGCTGATTTTAAGTTGGTCAAAATATTTTAAAGCCTCAAGTGTATTTCTGAGTATGTTACAAGACTAACAACAAATGCATTGGACAGAAATTGGAGAAAATAGTATCTTCCAACAGGCTAAAAAGAAAGCAAGCTTCAATTTAATCTGCAAAAAGTATGTCAGTAGCTTCTGAATGACTTTCTGAAAAATAATGCTAGGACCTGGGGCATGAGAAAGAACTGGGATAGGAAAAAGGACTGTTTTCAAACCAGTGGGATTTTGGTGTATAATTACAAAAAAAATAAATGTTTCAAATCCTCCTGTTCACATAGTGTATCTTCTGGAAACCCAGCCTTACTTCAATAAAAACATCAGTGAAAGTTACTATTTTAAAACCAGTGCCATCAAATAATATTTAACTAAGATTGTGTGACAGCTGATGATTGCACATCCTAAAAATCAGAACTCACCCAAAATGAAAGGCCTGGCCAATTCTTTTTGCTTCCTTATCCATAAGTTTATAACTACATCTGATAAACAATGTTACGATATTTAGAAAAGTTATCTCAATGAACACTTAGATCTGCATTGGTGTACGACATCCTGTCATACGGCTCCCAGTCCTCCACCTGGGCCCTACACACAAGCTCTGAGAGACTTTTGCCCCACAGCACTGTCGATACCAGTTCTCAGAATGAGGGATGACAGCACCGGGCTGGCTGCCTTCCCTCAGGAAGTGCAGCTGGCAGAGATGTTACCTCCCGCAGGCCAGTGCTTTAAAAGTCAGCGTAAGTATGTGGAACACCAGCTAGAAAAAGCAGTGTCACATGCTAACAGTAACATTTACCTGTCACCAGCTCAACCTTCTGCATTAACTTTCCTGCTCAGAGCCACAGTTTGCCAAGAGCAGTACCAGTCACATAATCCAGATGGAACTTGCTCACCCACACCACAATACCCACACACAGCCCATCCTTCTGCTCCTGCAGTCTAGTTAAGCTGGGGCTAAGTTGAATGCTGTGTCCAGCTCTGGAGTTCCCAATGTAAGAAGGACATGGGGCTGCTGGAGTAAGTCCAGAGGAGGACCATGAAGATGATCAGAGGGCTGGAGCACCTCTCCTGTGAAGACAGGCTGAGAGAGTTGGGGTTGTTCAGCCCAGAGAAGAGAAGGCTCCAGAGAGACCTTAGAGCAGCCTTCCAGTACCTGAAGGGGCTACAGGAAAGCTGGAGAGGGACTTTCTACAAGGACATATGTGACAGGACAAGGGGGAACAGTTTCAAACTAAAAGAGAGTAGATTTAGTTTGGGTATTAGGAAGAAATTCTTTCTTGTGAGTGCGGTGAGACACTGGCACAGGTTGCCCAGAGAAGCTGTGGCTGCCCCCTCCCTGGCAGTGTTCAAGGCCAGGTTGGATGGGGCTTGGAGCAACCTGGTCTGGTGGGAGGTGTCCCTGTCCATAGCAGGGGGATTGGAACTAGATGATCTTTAAGGTCCCTTCCAACCCAAACCATTCTATGATTCTATGAATAGCACTGCCTGCAAAAGAAAGGGAACAGTATCAGTAACTCGGGAAGTCTCTTCAGTCCTCTGTTACTGTATTAAAAACAGCAGCCATTTCTGTACTACAATGCTTACTGAACAAATACACTGCTGTAGTTTTAATTGCTGCTCCTGCTGTATCTGAACACCTCCTGATTGTCCTAATCTGAATATTTAATTCTACTGGCTCTGGATATCCCACTGACATCTTGAGCTACCATTACCAAGTTTTTGTATTTTTCATCTACCTTCTCTTCCCTTCCTCCTCTGAATAAATTATTACAGTTACCTTCATTTTACAGTTTGAAGACAAGAGTCTGGGGTTGGGTTGTTGTTTTGTAGGGGTGGGCTTTTTTGTTCTGTTTTGTGGGGTTTTTTTTTCCATTTTGTGAACACAGAAGCAGCATCCATAACTCAGGAAGTTAATTTTTGGAGTACACAGCTGACTCTCCCCTAAATTCCCAATCACTCATATGATTACATTTCTCTTCCCAACAGTATTTACTATTTTCAGCACTTCTAAACTGACCTTTTGATTGTACCATATGTTATTGGTAAAGTCTTCTACATTAACCTGACTGCTGGGCAGCTGAAGGCAACTCCTGCTTTACAGAGAAACAAACACAGCTCCAGAGAAGCTGCCGCAGTGGAGGGAAACACAGCGAGCGCCAGTCCTGCAGGAACACGGCTCCTTTGTGACTCATTAGCACGCTGAGTCAGTTGCCGGAGCTGCAGATACCAGGGCTCGGCTCAGATCACTCGGGCAGGCACAGAGAACAGCTGCTGTAAACCTCTGAACAGAGGTGAGGTCATTGAGCTAACACCAAGCTATGACCCAGCCGCAGATTTCGGTGTGCGCAGCTACTGAACACCCCAGCCTTTGTCACCCAGGGCGCTCGGACAGGGGCACAGCCAGCTGTGGGAGCTGCTAAAGGGCCCGAGTGTCCACAGGCTTGACTTTCCCCACCCTTCCCTAAATCTCAAGTTTCTGTAAGACCCCATGTAAGGCATGATACATTCTGTTTGCACAAGACAGATGAAATTAGGCCGTTGAATTCTGGCAAGCACCAGCTGGTTTTCAGTTTGGCAGTTCATCTTTTCTGTCAGAATAAACTCCAAGAGGAAATTATTTTAAGTTGGTTGCCTACTGATGAAGTTACAGAATGCTCAGCCAGAAGGGGATCTCCACCAGACGTATTTCAATTAGAATTCCTAATGCCTTCATCACTTTTTCTCCAAATGTTAGACACATCTAGGGAGAGCTATAGTGAGAAACAGCTGAATTGTGTTAGCTGTCCTTTGTCTAAAGGAGTGGGAAACATATTCTTACCTAAAAATTCTGACATTTGAGACATTCAGGTGCACCCAGCATTCTGTTTTGCTGATGACCCTTCTCTTTTCTTTGCTCCAAGCCTCCTGGCATCTCCTTGCTCCCCTCTAGTTCTGCCCAGCCAAAATCATAGAGCAGAAGAAATCTGTGAGTTCTCACAAGAAATTTCACTTAAGCCCAAAGCAGCAACTACAGCCAAGTGTCAGAGATGACAGCACGAGACAGGCTTCTGCTCTACTTTAGGATAAACCAGTGCTGTCACTAGAAAACAGCAGCTTTGCCTGCTCACTATGCCAAGCACTGTTTCCCCCTCACAGTCCACGCCACCCCTTCACCAGGATCTGTTTACAAAGTGAACTGCAGACACATTCACACATTCAAAATGACACACACAGGTCAAACAACAGCAAGAGGCAAGAGGGGTGTTGGAACTGAGGCAACAGGAACAGCCTGTACAGGTTTCAGCACCTTAGAAAGTATCTACTGGGTGTTTGTGAACTAAGATTTTATAAAAACATTTTTACCTTGGCCAGCTTTAAGTAGGTTTCTATCCCTATCAGAAACAACTGAAGTCAAACTTGCAATACAAGGGCACGGCACCCTTTACTAAAAATCAAGTCTTTGCTTTAGGAGATGAGAGCACTACTACATCCTAAAGAATGGATGACCAGAAAATACACCACTAAGAACAATGCGATTTTTTCCCCAAACTTCATTCCAAATACAACTGAACAATCATTTTGGCTGATACCTTTCCTTTAAGTCTGATATGCTTTCTCATCAACATTATCAAATTAGCATCTTTCTTTATGCTGCAGTAAGATACACGCATTGGGCCGTTTCTGGCATCAGTCTGCAAACTAAACAGTCTTAAACTGATGTTGGAGTTAAAAGAAAGGAGAGGAAGAAGTAGGACCATGCCTGATGGCAGTATTCAAAGTAGCAGTCTCCTAACAAGCTATCCAGTGAAGTATGTAATCTGTCACACTCAGTATGGATTCACACACACCTACTCTTCTATATTAACCTTATCCATCTTACTTCTTCTGTTGCTTAGTTTCTTCAATTATTTCAAAGGGATTTTGGAAAACCTAATAACATATGACAACCGTCTTCCTTTTATTTATTTCTGCTGATATGCAGAGAAACATTACACTAAATTTAGGAGACACTGATTCTCTGAAATTGGTGGTTAGTTTTTGCAGAGCCAAGAAGCACTATACCCCATTCAATTTGCCTTTTTGTCACATTTTCACATATTTTCAGAAAGTTTCATATCACTACCAGCCCCTCCTGAGTTTTTTCTGTTAAGATTTCTAAATTGTTTTGCTTGATTTTACAGGTTTTGAAGAAAACTTAGAAGCGTTAGTAAAAATACTCTATAGCACACGTTAATTCTACCAGATCTACCTCAACCTGACCTGCTATTTACATCTAAACTGCTATTTATGCCTTTTCCTCCCTAATTGCATAATACCTACCTTTCTATTATATCCCTAACAGAGCTTATTATCCCATCAGTTTCTTTTCCATTGTTTGTCTTCCTTCTCTGGGCTCAGTAAACCTAAATAAATTTTCATTTATACAAATTCACATAAGGATTTTATCACCACTAGTTGGACAGTAGATACAAGAGTTAAGGCCAAAATCAGCCTGGGGAGTCAGACTACAGCCTATTTATTTCCTCTACCAGGACTGAAGATGATAAACAAGTAAATCACAGAAGTCAGTGCCTAGAATGGCACCCGGTGAATTTTTAAATGCTTACCTGCATGACCCCCTGCAGCAAAGAATGCCACAGGTAGTACCAACAATTTCCTTTTGTTAAACTTTAACAAGAGTTCCTTCTGTTATGACACAAATATGGAGCTTTGCAGTTTGTGTTATCGCTCACAGCTCCCTCTCTATTCCCTCTCTCTTGACCTGCTCTTTTTAAGTGCCCATTTTATGTGTACCCTCTCACACCTACCCACTTCTACGAACCAACTTTGGATAGTCCACGTCTGCTCTACTGCAAAGACTTACAAAAGAGCATTAAGCAAATAAGAATCTTTACCAAGGAAACAGCACCAGTGCTGGCAAAAATTCTGTTACTAAAAAGTCTAACTTTTTGTCTTAGACATGAAAAGGCTTTGAGGAAAGAAACAGATTTAGCCTGGTGTTATGGTTTGAGACTTTTGTCCTGGATGAGGATCCGTCTCCGGAAGGATGTGGTTTTTTTTGTATTCCATATCAAAACATCCTGCTAGGAAGTGCATAAGTATGGAGGAACCAGGAAGTTCTTGTTTCTTCTTCTTGGGGCTTTTGCTTCTTCTTCTTCCTTCTGGCCTGCGATCTTGGAAGAAGCGGCAGAGAGAGAGAGAGAG
>VZRW01003356.1:58858-80786 GCA_013398125.1 Aegotheles bennettii | reverse complement strand
GGGGGGGGGGAAGGAAAAAGCTAAACTCTGTCTCCACTTTGCAATCCGTCAAACCGAGACACCTGGACAGCAATATCTTCCTGGTTTTCCCAGAAACCTTGCCAGCTCAGGCAAGGACATCGAACAGCTGCCATTAGCAAGGAGGGAGGGAAACACCTGCCTCTGCAATTAGAGCAGTCTCCATTCTTCTGGTAAGATGTACAGGAGAGAAAGGGATCCCACAGGGCCAGCAGCAGGGCTGGTGTGACACACTCACGTGGCCAAGGGCTACTTCTAAGGAAAGAATTGTCAGCCAGCTCAGAAAGAGTCTCACTGCTCCCCTCCCAATATTCCTCTCTTCCCCTCAAGATACCGTAGTAAGTTTAATCAAAAGCCATTTCAGACCTTAAAGTGCTTCTTTGGGTCTCTCTAAAAGCCAACTAAGAAAAGCATTAATGGGATTAATGAGATATATTCTTCATCACCAGTAGCAGAGGGAAAAAACAAACACTTTTTTTTTATATTAGACTTCCATAACTCTATCAGGGTCTCAGTCTTAGGAGCATGAGAATAGAGCCTTCAAGCCCAAAGAGCTTCAAGAAGTGTATTAGACCACCAAGAAAGCTAGAAGGCAGAGAACAAATGTTCATATCATCTTCTGATTTTTTTTTAGCTCTGGGGTAGATTTTTTACAGAACTAGTATTAATTAGACCCAAACGGACACCAAGTCAGGCTAGGAGTTCTCTAGTCTTATTTAATGGCACTGCATTTCTAGGTGTCATACAGTGAGGTGCCCACAGACAGCAAGCAGATGGTACTCAGTCCCAGCCTACTGCTCAAGCATGGATCACTTCAGGTAAAATTCATTCCCACTACTAATAAATTCCAGTGCTAGCCAGCCAGGACAAAGAGCTTTAAAAGGCTGTACAGGCTTTTTTTTTTTTAACTAAACCTTTAGGAAATCTGTCACCAAGATGAAAAAAGTCACAGCTTAAACCAGCTATGACAATTAGCTATGATCATTAACCATAAAGGGGAACACAGAAAATTTAAGAATTTTCTGAGATGCTGCAGAAAGTTCATCTTTTTGTTAAATTTGAAAATATAAAAGCAACTCAAAATGTGTTCTGGAGAAAAACACACAAATAATGGACTTTCCTCTATAAAGCCTTCACTAAAAAAAGTCCAAAATAGTCAGCATCTTACTGTTTGAAAAAATCCTACAACACATCCAACAGAGCTTTTCCTGAGGTCAGTAAGCAATAAAATGAAAAGGCAGTATCAAAACACCTGACTTGCATTTAGATGCAAGAAGATATCTTTGAGACAAGACTTCTCTCACATAAATAGGAAAGCTTGCTTTATATTATCTGAGCAATTTCTTGAATTATTTGATTTCCAAGTTTTCTCTAACATCTGAGGTTGGCTATACTTTAAGCAAAGACATGAGCCAGATGATCCTGAAGGTCCCTTCCAGCCCTTAATTATTCCAGGCATTATGTTTAGTGTTCTGCAAGCATTTGTAATCTGGAATGCCCCAGTGGATCATGCCATTAATCTCAACATTTAAATGCTATTTATCAATATAAAAATAAGAATAAAAACCTGAAGATCCAATATTTTTCTACCTGCTATGTATGCACAGTAGCTCATGATAACAGTTCTTGGTTTTCGTGGCATTGGGGAAAGCATTTCTTCGTACATCCTTAAAACCCCTTACTGAAGAGTCACTGTTTGATTAAACTGAACATTTAAGTTATTTTCCATCCAAAAATTGCAATCATTAAGCACGATAAAAAGCAAAAACTAAGAACTTGGGTATCACTTATCTAAATGCAGTCTTACTCAAACAAACACTTCCAAATTCTTGTACCAAATACTTTTAATCCAATGCACTCAAAAAATTAATGCGCATTGCAAGTCCTTACAGCTGCTTTAAAACAAATCAGGCCACCTACTTGCATGTTTAATTACGACAATAAATTTGAAAGAGCATTTAAATTATTCTGAAGAGTCTAATTTAAAGGTTCTTCCATCACTTCTAGAAGCCACCTGGGAAAGAATCTGAACACTTCAAATTGGTTTCACATCTTAGTATATGGCACTACAACTGTTTTCCAAAATTATTTTTGCCCACTGGTTTCTTTTTACAGTAAGAAGAATCTGAAATTGTTATTACACATACACAGGCATTTACATATGGGGGTTTTGTATCTAAAATGTGTGTCTGTATTCAGACTTGTACATATTATATGTGTATCTGTGCTTGGTCTTTACATGTCAAGTATCGGTAATTTGCAGATAACTAGAATGTATTTTGCAACATCTTGTAAGGCTGTACATGAAAGTGAATGACAATATAACTGTATCATAGACTGATGGACAGTTCAATATACACAGAAAAACGTCACAAGATAACACCACATTAAGCCTGCGACAGATTCCATGTATCTTTATTATACTTTTTCTTTCCCCATTCCTTTGACAATAACAAAAGAGCAAAATAACATTCACTCCTTTTAGAAAACAAAACTACAAGCATGAGCAGAGATTTTTCCCCAAAACTATCATCCAGGCACACGTGCCCATAATTCTAATATTATATTTTGTGATATATAATATTTCAATGATTAATGCCATAATCTAGGAAAATATACTGTGACAAGGTAATTATGTAGTTACGTAATGACTCTTAATCAGAGAACAAGCAGTAGCTTTAAATACTGAAAGATGTAACACTCAAACACTCCTTAATCTGCTTTATTTTTTCCAGAATATAGCCATATAGTCTTAAGAGCTAACACATACCCTCATATTTATTGCTTGCAAAGTATTTTCAAGCATCTTCACTGGAAGTACTAAACGAGATTCCAAATTTGCATGTCCAAGTTTGCAGAACACTGATGCCAGCTGCAGAGAGCATGCAGTGTGGTTAATCATAAAAGGATAACACCTTGGAAGACAGTTACAGCAACATTAGATCGTTGCCTAGGAAACTGAATTAAGTCTCTTATCAGACATTATACTTCAATACAAAGATCAGTAACATGCTCTTCAGAATACTGGAAAACATCTGTCCTGCAACTATTGTATTGATTTTGCCCAAGTCTGATTTATGGCATATGTGCAGGCTATAAAGGGGAAATAATAATAAAGCATTCATGTTTTTCACTTCTTATCAAAAAGCTTGCAATGTTCTTGGGGGTGAATATTCAGTCACATTAGCTGTTTTTCTCTGCACTTAAAGAAATCCATCCCCATCATAACTGAACAGGAAATTAAACCAAGGGGAAAAAATGTTTTGCCGTGTTATAGTTGTGTAATACACTATTTTATTTCCATTGTTTACTGAGCTCTGAATCATAAACAAAAACATTTCAGGGTCACCAAAATGTAACACACTTTATTAAGACAAAAATGCATTAAGGTTCCAGGTATTTTATGACAAAATACAGCTATAAAAGTGAAACTTCACCTAGAAAATAGGATTCATTGTATTTTAAAAAAGACAGAAAACAGAGTAGGTAGGTGTTTTACACATACATATATATTCATCTTCCTTCTATATTACCTATATATAATCTTTTATATATCTTTCACCTATATTCATGGTACAATCCTAATCTTCGGTGAGAATGCAAGTACCTACAATAACTTACTGCAATAAACAAGAAGTTAACTGTATTTTGAATTTTAAATTACCTGGAAAAGTTCTATTATGCTTGCCCTTGAAAATATACTCATATATGACCAAAAGAGAAGAAAGTAAATGCCTACCATATAAAATACTACTCAGACTTCCTGTGAAACTTTAAGAACCTCATTACTTAGTTGTAAGTATTTTGCCAAATTTCCCAGTATTTTCAGGCTTGATATCATGATCTTTATTTTCTCCTTATGTCACTTATTGTGAATTTGCCATACATTATTACCCACCTCATTAACTACGTTCACATCAAACCTAACTGGACATAACCAAGACACAAAAGAAAAAAGCTAAAATGGCACTTTGTGTAGAATAGTTGATTCTTCTCAAATGCCTCACTATAGAAACTTTGTTAAAGTTTCAGTGGGGGAGGAAAAAAGCTTATTTTTCCCTATTTCTAAGCAATTTTTCATCATCCAGATGTAACAAGAGGTTACATCTAAAACCTGAACTAAAAGTTCATGCCCCACAGCATTCTCCTGGAGAAACTGGCCACTCATGGCTTGGAGGGGTATACACTTGCCTCAGTAAAACACTGGCTGGACAGCTTAGCCCAAAGAGTTGTGGCGAATGGAGTTAAATCCAGCTGGTGGCCAGTCACAAGTGGTGTTCCCCAGGGCTCAGTTCTGTTTATTATCTTTATCAATCCAGTGCACCCTCGGTAAGCTTACAGACAACACCAAGTTGGGTGGGAGTGTTGACTTGCCTGAGGGTAGGAAAGCTCTGCAGAGGGATCTGGACAGGCTGGATCAGTGGGCTGAGACCAACTGCATGAGATCTGACAAGGCCAAGTGTCAGGTCCTGCACTTGGGTCACAACAACCCCATGCAACGCTACAGGCCTGGGGAGAAGTGGCTAGAGAGCTGCCTGGTGGAAAAGGACCTGGGGGTGCTGGTCAACAGCCAGTTGGAAGTATGAGCCAGCAGTGTGCCCAGGTGGCCAAAAAGGTCAGTGGCATCCTGGCTAGAAATACTGTGGCCAGCAGGACTAGGGAAGTAATTGTACCCCTATGCATGGCACTGGTGAGGCTGCACCTCAAATACTATGTTCAGTTTTGGGCCCCTCACTACAAGAAGGACATTAAGATGATGGAGTGTGTCCAACGAAGGGCAACGAAGCTGGTGAAGGGTCTGGAGCACCAGCCTTACGAGGAGCAGCTGAGGGAACTGGGGTTGTTCAGCCTGGAGAAAAGGAGGCTGAAGGGAGACCTTATCACTCTCTACAGCTGCCTGAAAAGAGACTGTAGCAAGGTGGGTGTTGGTCTCTTTTCCCAAGTAACAACTGATAGGACAAGAGGAAATGGTCTCAAGTTGTGCCAGGGGAGGTTTAGATTGCATATTAGGGAAAATTTCTTTATTGAAAAGATTGTTGGGCACTGGACGCTTAAGACATGGTTTAGTGGTGGACTTGGCAGTGTTAGGGTTATGGTTGAACTTGATGATTTTAAGGGTCTTTTCCAACCTGTGATTCTACTTCCTTTTGGCATCTGTAAAGAATTCACTGTAGCTGAAGTTTGTACACACAGTCAGCTATGGCATAGAAAAGACAATACAGCTTCTAAAAAAACAAACAGAGGTAACGGAGTGCAGCTGGATTTTCATATAGTTCTAAAAAAGGAGTCTTACAGGAAGGAAGGTACCATAATGATAAAGGCATGGACAAAGAGACACCACTCTGAACAGAGGATCCCAAATCCACCGTCACTGCACAGGGGACAGGTTCTTACAGTACACAGTCTCATGAATATATGAGGTCAATTTTCAGGAAGCAGCAATGTGACAAAGACATAGATTATCAATAATTATGAAAATAATAGATGACACAATAAAACCAAACAATTCTGCCACTGTAAACATGCTGCATCTGTGCTCTTACAGCTTCCTCAAGGACTACAACAGAAAGACACTGTAGGGGAAAACAAAACCAATAAAAACTCTGGAACCATGTGTATGGAAGAAGTCATTAAACGAGGACTCTTACCCAGGGCAGGGAGAGAGGAAGGATAGCAAAGGAGAGGCACAGTGGAGACCTATAAAATGAAGACTGGCAGTCAAGAAGGTAAGAAATGATGGCTCCCCCCTCTAACACAAGATCTAGTGAGCATCAAGTTATCAGGCAGCCAGTCCAAAACAAGAGTCTAATTAAGCATTACTACAGAGCACTACAGAAGCCAAAGGTCTATGTGGGTTCAAAAACTAATCTGATAAAGCTGTAGGAAAACAGGGTGACAGGGGAGACACTGAAGATACTATCCACCTCAGCAGGACCTACACTGCAAGACTGCTGACAGGTAGGGAGTCACACTGAAGAAGTTACCACTGCATGTTTGTCCTGTCCCTACTTCTCAGGCGTCTGCAAACAGATCACTGTCAGACACGAGCCTTTGGTCTGACTTACTGGAGTCATGCTCTGATTATGTTAGAAGCCAAATCTGCAGAGTCAATGAACATGATTTGGGAAACTGCTGGTTCTTTAAATTTTGTTGAAGGAAGCAGTTTTCTTGCTCACCAGTGTGCTTTTAATTCCTCTCATAAACTCCAGACTATCTCACACTCCCAGACATTCACAATAAAATGTTGGTATTACTGCTTCGCTGACAAAAACTGAAGATGATCCAAATCTTGTTATAAGACTTGGAGAAACAGCTACCAACTGAAAAGAATTCATACTACACATCACTCTCTTTAAAAGTCATCTAAAATAAAGACTGTTTTCTGCCTTTAATGAGCCTAACATTTCAGTGTTTGTTAAACTTGTATAAAAGCTGATCATGCACAACTTGCACATGTAGCATAACGTGCTCTACAGGTCTTGATTCTGGAGATGCTCAGAAGACCAATTTCAGTTGAAAGCACTACTACCCAGCTTTCCTAAAAAGAACTTCTGCAATACACAGCTTCAGGTGTCTGTTGATGCATCTATACATGTCCGATGGTCATCCAGTGCAGTACTTTCCTTTTTTTTTTAAAAAAAATGCTACTGAGTAGTGAAATTTAAATCTTTAATTTGCTTATCATCCCAAACTATTCAAATTCTGGGACAAAAAAATAAAATAAAATAGCGTTTTCGAACTATTCTCAAACAGTTCACACTTAAAAAAAAAACAGAAACGGAAGAAAACAAAAAAGCTTTCCAACCTTTAATAAAGTTGCTTCAATTTTAAGATCTACACACCAATAAAATATAAATCGAAATAAAGTAAAACTGAGGCCTAGCACTGTTTGTAGCTACAAATGAAGAATAATCAGAAATCAATATTCTGCATAGCACAATACACCTCCAGTTCCCTCGCTCCAATACAAAACTAACCAGATAAAGAAAAACCCTCTGCAACAAAATAGACTTAAATGCTGTAGCCCTCTACTGCAGTAGTTTTACAGCATCCTGAAATATACTTCCAATTAATTCAGTTAGTAACTTGTCATAAGTGATACTTTGTATTCCTAAACTTTCAAATTTTGCTGATTTCCTAACTCTTAAACACAAAGTAGTCACAGAAAGAACAGGAAGTTTAGTGTTTTGACAGATAATTTGAGATAGCTGGTGATGTGGGAACAAGATGCAAGGTAATTCACACAAATTTTGGAAAAGAACATTAAACTAGAGACTTCTGTTAAAAATAGCCAGTGATGTAACGACAACGTTAATGCCCTGGTATCACTCTCTTTTCAAGGACAGCAGCAAAATGAGTTGAGCAGCACAGTTTGCTTGTATCTTCCAGAACAACTGTTTCATATGCAGGCACACATAGAACCATTAATCTGAAATTCATTCAAGTAACCATTTCACACAAGAATAACAGTTTTTTCATCCCACAAAGTTTAGACTACTAAAAGAAACAATCCAGTTACCCCACAAGAGGGAGAGCACATAGTCCTGTGAGGCCACAGCCTTCAGCAGACACAAGGCATCTAACTGAAGGGATCCACAAATAAAACCTTCTATCTTTGACACAAGTTAAAGGTAACACTTGTGTTCCCATGTAATATGTAGGTGAATGTCTTGAGGAGTGGTAAGCAAGTACATAGCATGAGACTGATTACTGAAAAGCTGCTCCTGGAACCTTTAAAAAATCCCAACCACCACCTAGAAATCAATGATTGCATGACAAATGAGTATTTACAAGTTAATATAAAATTATTTACATTCCAACAACAGCAATAAAATGCAATAATATTATAATTAGCTCAGAAAGCTTTAACATGTTGCATTTCAACTGCTGGGGGTGGTGGGTGGGGAGGGAGTGTCTTTTTCTTAAGATCAAAAAGTGAAAGACTATTGTATTTCACTTACCAGTTCCTATATAAGACTTAAAGCGTCCTGATAGTCTGTCGACAAAGGCACCTAAAACATCTAATCCCAGTAATGCTACCTGTTGAAACAAAAGCATTAGTTATACAAAACAGATCACTAAAGAATTCTTTAGAATATATTTTCAAGAAAATAGACGTTATATATATATACACATATATATACAAGCATGCTGAAAAACTGTATCTTAACCTAAAGATAAACTAAAATTCCAATTAGAGAGCTGATAATTCCTTGAAAGCTTTCATTAAGACCAAGTTATCATAATATGTTTGGAATGGATCAAGTATATTTACATATACCAGAGCAGTTTAGATCACAGAATCACAGAATTCTAGGGGTTGGAAGGGACCTTGAAAGATCATCTAGTCCAACCCCCCTGCCAGAGCAGGGTCACCTAGAGTACATCTTAAAACATAAAGAAAATCAGTATTATAAATCCAATGTATTACTATTTTCAACTACAAATTATTAAAATTCAAATGAGTCATTATGAGCACTAAGGAGTTGGAAGAAGCTCTTTTTTTTCCCCTCTCTGGATCATATATTAGGGCTGCAGTTCTGTCCCTCGTTTTCATTAAAAGATTACTTTAGGGGTCTCACTCAGTATTAACTGAAAACCAAAATTCCTTTGAAACAGGTACCAGTAAGGCTTTAGGCCTTACTTCCTCTGCCAGGTTTCTAAGCTGCTGAAAGAACCCAAATATAGAATGCCTTAACAACAAGACAATAAAAAAAGGGTGGATGTGTGGGGGGTGGGTGTGTGTGTGCATGCAGTTACCAGGCTCAGAAAAGGCAAACAACTTAAAATGCAAAACTAACTAAGCCCCCAAAGTAAGTACTAACACAGACTGGAAAAAAAAACAACAAAAAAACAAACCAAACAAAACCAACATGGTTTAAACAGTTTCCCAGATGCTAAGAGCTGACTTCAATCTGCCAGCTTAGCACATCCACTAAGGTCATTACATTGCTTTCCAAACTCTCAAAAGAAAACAGCCAAGAGAAATTAATACTCTCTTTTCTAGCTGTTCAGACCACATCATTTGTCCATCTGCTTGTCAGGCTATGGAAGCTTAAGTTCTCTTCATTTGCTCTTGTTCAAAAAAAAAAATAATAAAAAAATCAGAAAACAAAAGGAAGTTCAAAATGCTACAGGGATTGTGAGGAAGTTCCCATCCATGACCAGAAACTAGATAAGAGAACAATACTAGCTAATATAGAAACAAAAACATGATCAGAAATGACCAGTTAAACCAAATTATTTCAACAAGCCAAGACAATCCCACATGCTGTTCTAAGACTCCATTTGTAATTCCTCATAACAGCTCATCACGAACACCAGAACCTGTGTTTTCCCATCTTGTAGTTAAGTCAGTTTGCTGCCTATGAAGGTGCACATGCCAAAGGAAGAATCTCCTGAAGCTCAGGCAGTCTAACAGTTTTTTCTACTTTTCATTTTCTAGTAAGATCCACACTGCAATTTTTTCTCTGCGAAAACAGGAGCAGAATTACTCTATCAGCTATTTTCATAAAACTTGGAACCACATTTTCTTGGACAACTCTGTTTCCTCAAGATCCTTATCTGTCACAATTGTCCACACTAGACAACAGGCCAAAAAAAATGTGACTGGAAATGAATGTGAATACACATGGCCCACGCACACAGGACCACGTGAGCCTTGTTTCCATGGGAAGCTAGATAAATAAGGCCCCTGGAAAATCCAGGGTCTGGAGCAACTGCCCAGTGCAGCAAATTTTAATTGTACAACAGATCTCCTTTTAAACAGGCAGTAAAAAAACTTAGTTCCAAGTTAGTACAACTTACACAATTTTACACAAAATTTACACAAGAAAATTACGCACTTTTATTACATCCTAAACCAAAAAATAACAAATATAAGTGGATGGCATCACTGGCTGAAATTAATATATTGCCAACAAGTGACTGCATCTATGGCTCAGGATGAGTGAAGAGAATACTACCACTGATAACTTACTTCGACAAAAAAAATATGTCAGCTTTTATGGTAGTGTTAAGGCTATCCAAAAGCTCTTTCCTTTAAATGTTCTTTTCCAAATTCTCAAGCTACACAAGACCTGAGACAAAATCTCAATCTAGACAGTGATGCCTGAAAGAAGTAAGAATTTCCTTCTGGATAAACATTGTTTTCCTATGCTTCTGTATCCTGACTACAAGCCCCACCCGAGACTTCTCTTCCAGTGACAACTCTCAAGATAACCTTTCACGTGCAAGTATTTCACGATCTATAAAAGCAAAAAACCACAGCCTTTCCTTCTGTGAAGGTACCTGCAGAGTCTCTGGCTTCTCCAAATCTCTCTAAAATCTCTCTTGAAGAGTTCTACCATTCTGACCAGCAGCAGCTCAGAGATTTAAAAAGGTAAAGCACGCATGGCTGGTTTTTCATTATTTATCTCCTCTTCAGCAATGCCAAAGGAGAGTTCTGAGTTAGATGGGGAATATTTCTTGATTAATTCCTCCAGTTCTTAACCTCTAGGGTTTGGAGGGGTTTTTGAGGGGGTTTTTTTGCGGATTTTTTTTGCCTTTTTTTTTTTTTTCAGTTGGTTGGTTTGGGGAGGGGGGTGGAGCAGGGATTATTCATTTTTAAAGTCTTCCCTGGGTAAAACCAGTGCCCATATGGAATATTTGAACCTCCACATACCTAAGGGCCAGAAACTTGATAAATACCCAAGAAACAGCTATTCATCCTACTATGGCTGTTACTGCCAAAGAATCTGATCATTTGTATTTCATTTGTATAAGAGTATTTTGTTTTGACCAAGAGCACCCACTGAGATAATGCCTGCATACTCCATTTTTCTATCTTTCCCTGTGAATGGGTAAAGTTCAATCATCTCTTATGATGCAAGTCACATTTATCATGATTGACCATTCAAGCAGTTGTCAATCTGGTGTTGGCTCTTTGTAACTGTCTATCAAAGATTTTCTTAATGAATGGAGTAGGAGTTTTACTTCAATAATTAGTATAAGAAAAGCCACTGCAGTAAATACTATTTAAATATCTTGATGAGTAGTTTTGTCTTGTGATGTCCTTACTGTATGAAAATAGATAGTTCAGACTGCTGGGGATGAAATGAAGCTTTCAAAAGTTCCCTGAGTCAGAGTAAGATGGGAGACTAACCCTGGCATTAAGAAATGCAAAAGTAGCAAACACATCTGAAATTCTCACCTCTTTTAACAGCTACTAAACAAGAACCTTTACAGGTAAGAGGTAAGGGAACAGGTTACTACGGTCAATCCTCTACCTACAACACGATGGTTCTTCTTCAGCTCATACAAAGTCACAGAATCACAGAATCCTAGGGGTTGGAAGGGACCTCGAAAGATCATCCAGTCTAACCCCCCTGCCAGAGCAGGGTCACCTAGAGTACATCACACAGGAACGCATCCAGGTGGGGTTTGAATGTCTCCAGTGAAGGAGACTCCACAACCTCTCTGGGCAGTCCTCTATGGTCTGCAACTCTGAAAAAATAACAGGTATGAAACGTCATGGTATCTGCAAAGCGCGAAAGTATGATGGGACCTCAGGCTGGGAGTAATGGGAAACCAGCTCGATCTACAAAATTGGCTCCGATTCCACATTTCAAAACAAGTCAGCTGAAGCATACCAACTCACAGTGTGCCAAATAAACTACCTCTTACTGCTTTTGTAAATCGGTCTTAACATTTCCCTGCTTTGACACACAATGCGAGTTTCAGCATCTCCTGGCAGGTATAATCCATGCAGCATTCACAGCCCTTTGGAAGGAGTCCTCAACAATTGATATGGGGTCACATAAGCAGCATTCAGAAAAAAAACAAAAAAACACAAGTTGAGGCAGAATAGATCTGCAAGAAAAAGGTTCCAACATCTCAGACACTGTGGGTCTACGTACCAACACAGGCTCTCCACTATCAAGAGAAAAACCTCTCACCAGCATCATGGCTGTTTCCCCATCAGCTTCAATGAAGGATGTATACATTCTGGGATTCAAATCATTGGATCTGTTTCTTACTCTGCATTCATTAACCCTCTTTCCTGCTGCCTAGAAAGAGCCTTTCTATTGTTGAGACCGACTCATCAGCTCACTACTGTTTAAAGCATTTGAACACTGCTTTTGACATTCACACTGGAAAAGACATTTAGGCTTATTTGACCTGGAATTGGTTAGTTGCTGAGCACTAACAAGCCAGTGTTCAGGACTGCCCTTGACTTCTCAGACCACAACAAAATTGCCAAACCAACTGAGAAATATTTTATCTGTCTGGAAAGGACCAGACTCTTTAATGAAATCAAGATGTTGCAACCAAAATATGATTATGAATTGAGTCAGTGATTAGGTACTGAGCCTATTTCTCGCTCTGCAGCTTGTTCCTTTTCCAGCTTGCTTTCTACATACTCTTTCCAGCACTGACACTGCTCTTCTGTGGACAACTCACAGGACTCTCAGCCTTTGCTAAGAAAAGAAACACTGTTCTTCAAGCCATACCTGGTTAACCATGCATGCTTACTCTTATTCTCATTGTGATTCTGTAATTTCTCATCCATGTGGGGGACACCTGGGGGCAGGACACTACCAGAAAACCATCTCTAGTTACCTAAGTTGCCAAACGACCTTAACACAAACGTCCTTGGATTTGGTCATAGGATCCCTGACCTGTACATGGAAATACAGATCCGGCAGATCGCAATCTGTGAACTAGTCATGAGAATCTAATGGGGGAAATTATGGAGGCAACTATCTGGAACGCCAAAAGAATGAAGTTAAGGAACCGGACTTCCCGTCACCATAGGGACAGCTGTGGTATCACTAACAATCAACTGACAAACACAAACCAGCACGACAAACAACTACGCCCTGCAAGAACCAGAATTGTTCCAGCACTGCAATGCTGAAACAAGAGATATGCAAGAACATCATGAGATTATTTATTACTTTTTAAGTATCGTCAGCCAAGCCCAAAACTGTACCTTCTCAATTCTCAGAGAATCTCAAGCACCTTGCAAGTAGCTAAACATGAAATAAAGCCATGTAGGTATGTACAGTCTCTTCTGCTTCATTCTTTACGTTTTTATTCCTAGTTCTCTTTATTTATCTCCCTGACCACACTTATTTCACAGGATACTCAATCACTTTTTGCTCCCTTCGCTGTTGCCCACTCCAGTTCTCTCCACATCACCCAGTTCTCCGAGATCTACCCATATTCTGTTCCCTGCCTTTAACCCAAAAATTTGTGCAGATATCAAAAACTGCCCCGGCTCCATGGGCAGAAGGAAGCTTCTATTTCCCCGGGTTGTTTCTTCAACCCAGATGGTTCTTCAGTCCCAGCCAGGTCATCTTCTGACTCCTTCTTCCCTTGTACAAGAAAACGCATTGCTGCAATCCTCCCACTCAGCATAAAGTTGGGCAGCTGCCTCTGCTGACAGCAGCCAAAATTGCAGTCCCAGCTGCTGAAGCTACCACACACATCATTTATACTTTAGATATTTTAGCTGACAAGAAAGCATTATTTCCATTCTCCTGCTTCTTTCATCTTCAAAGGTACAAACGACACTCCCAAAGATGTGCAAAATCTTTTTTTTTTTTTTTAATGTGTATCACATCACTTCACATTGCAAGGAGAGAGAGAGGTTGCTGGTCATCTAATAAAGTCTTCAAGCTCAACAATGTTAAATTGCAAGTTCTTTCACAAATGCTGAGCCTCCTCTAAAAATGCAAATTCACTGACTTCAAAGCAATGCTTTGCAACTATAATTTGGACTACAAGCTAAGATTCTCCTCAGAGCATCAAACCTTTGCTACTGTTAAAACTACCCATCAGCTGCAACCCTCTCTGTCTCAAAAGGGGTACAGACTACCAAACTTCTTATGATAATCTTCCTTTCATAATCCTTCTGTGATAGCCAACCACAAATCATTTCAGCATCACAGTGCAAGTAACCACACTACCAGAGGATCACTGAATGAATCACCCATATTTATGCAGAGACTGATGAGTGTAGTTCAGCAGTGAAAAGGCTTGGTTTCTTCAGGAGGTCCTTCTCAACAGGCAAAGATCTGGGAGGTCCTTGTTACTTTGACCTCACCTGTATAGCAGCCAAAGCAAGCAAGCATAGTGCTGTCATAAAAATTTTAAAGCTTATAAAAAAAACAACCAACTCTTTTATTGCCCTTTCCCCATGATGGGAACTATAACATTCCCCCTTCACAGATTAATTAAGAAACATTTACCCAATTTTGAAGAACACACTAGTGTAACACATTAGTGAAGAACAATCAGTGTAAAATGGTTACTGGAAAAACATTTACAACCTTCTGTTATTTAAAAATCTTTCACAATCTTCAAGCTGACGAGTTCAGACTGCAAGTGTGATCTCCAAATTGTTCTGTATTCTGTGGGCAGTGATCAGTACTCTAACACAAGTCGCATACTGTACACAAATATCTACAGTTTGCTTCATTTGTACATTAAATGGTCTTCCCTTGACCATTGCCATGAATTTTTCCACAGGCATTGTTCCAAGGACAATGAACATAAAACAAAAGCATATAGAACAGCAAGACCTGATATTTTAAGCCATTTTCTTTTTGAGATTATCTGGCTTAACTTCATCTGCTGCAGTGGAAAAAGTTTGAGGACATAGCCCTCTAAAAGCAAGACTCAGTGGGAAAGCAATAAGATGTATGGTATTTCTCTTTGGAATATATAATTTTTTTAAAAAAAAAAAGGAAGCTTTTTTTCTCCCCACAGAAAACTGCACTTGAAAGCCTTTCTAAGCATGTTGATGGAGCGAAACAAAGAAACACTTTATTTTGGAACTCAGTACTTCCAAAAGAATACCATTCTTTTCGTGCCCAAGGTCTCTTATTCTCTTTCCCATTTCCTCTTATTTAAATTGTATTAAACATACAGCAATTCCCATCCTCTGCTTCTTACTCCTACTCCTGCACCAGCTCCTGTACTGTGAGGACACAAGCATTCATGCAGCTGAACAGTAGCCCACTTTAGGAAACGAGCCCAACAAATGAACAAGAGAAGGCATTTTCCCAGCCCGATCTCTTCCCTGAGCCTGTTTACTGTTCAGCCTCATGAGCACTTGCATCTGAACAACTAGGGCACAGTGCACCACTGCAGCTCAGCAGCCAGGGAAACCAACTGCTTAAATCAGCAACGCTGCTAAAAACACGCACGGCTCACACGCGTTGGCTGCTGTGAATTCTGTCCTGGAGGATCCATCCCTCCCCTTGCACACAGCTTGGAAAGGGTCTCTATTCACACCCAAAGTCATTGAAGAGCAGGCTAGAAGCGATAGTCCTGTTCTGCCTCTTGACTTGCAGGCATATTTGATCTGGTGTACTTAAATCTCTTGTAGCATTAGCTTGTTGAAACACTGGAAAATTAACTCAGTATCAAGAGAAAGTTAACTGCCTCAAGAAGGAGAGTGAGAATGCCTGGCCACAGGAGAAGCAGAGCTGCTATTTCAACAGGGACTACAGTTAAGCTGGATTACACAAACTGAAGTTGCAAAACATTTGAGAACTGTCAAATCCACCTCTGGAGGTGATGACTGAGAGTTTGAAACTATGTAGTCCACATTCCTAATTAAAGGTTGGACAAAATTAGTTTTAATTAAACTTAAAATAATTAAAACTTGTTGCAAGTATCCCTCGTCTTCTGGAGATCTGCTTGATTATTTGGCTAACATACAACAGTTTATTTAACATTCTATGAACAGAACATAAATAATACACCAAACAATAATAATTATTACTTGAGCAAAATAATTGAATCATTGAGCTTGAAAAGTAAAACTGGATTCACACATGGACAGGTCGAACCACATTCTCATCACATGGGACTAAGGGAAGTAGCTCCCACATAGCCAAGATGAAACAAATAACTTGAATAAAGGAATAATGAAATTCAGCAAAGAGCTCAAAGTCAAAAATTTCTTCTCCAACAAAGACATTTAAACTACCACTACTTGGAACTAACAAAGACTAGGGAAATACCAGGACCTATTCAGTAACTGAAAAATAAAGGTTG
The DNA here is from genome assembly GCA_013398125.1 of Aegotheles bennettii. NCBI lineage: Eukaryota > Metazoa > Chordata > Aves > Caprimulgiformes > Aegothelidae > Aegotheles > Aegotheles bennettii. The sequence goes on along the minus strand of VZRW01003356.1, from coordinate 64,718 downwards.
AGGTGGGTTCTCTTACTTCATTTTTCTGTCCTGCAGGTTACAGCTCCACAACTCACTACAGCATTCACCTTTTGTGTAGCGTATATTGGCTTATGTTCAACTTCACATCCAAAATAACCCACGTTTTCTTCCCAAGGACTGCTACTCAATGACATGCCCCACATCCTACATTTGTGCATTCAATTATTATTACTGAAATGTAGAACTTTACATTTTTTACTTCTAAGCTGGTTTGGGTTGTTTTTTTTTCCAGATCTCAGTATATCCACTTCGCTCAAATATTTCTGAATTCTAGCTTCCACCCCACACACCTAAATGCAGTCAACAAAGATAGAACTGCTGCTGTCTCTTGGCAAGGACTTCAGACGAAGGTCCTAACCACTTGTCCTAACTATTTGCAAAATTACAGCTCGAATCTTTCCTTCCTTTCAGGAAACTGAAAGCTCCTCCTGCTGGCCTTTTCTTGAAGTAAAGAAACCAAAACAAATACTTGCCAAACCAAGGAATACAAAAGGCAACAATAACATTACTGGTATTTCAGTATTTGGTGTTGAGACAAACAAAGCTAAGAAAAATCTCACTCTACAGGGAGCACAGAATAAAAGATAACCCCAAGGATTTGCCCAAAAGAAACAGATTATCCACACTATCAGAAACAGTATGAAATCCGATTTTATTTGCCCACCAATCTACTGCTCTGACATAAAACCACAAAAATTACTGTTTTCCTACTGCAGCTGAGGAATAAAACAAGCTAAAGTATCGACTACAAAGGTAAGAAATCCAAAGATGACTCAGAGTCACAAATGTTACTGATTACTCACATAAAACTACCTTGAGAAACTACCAGAAATTTAGTTGTAAGTTTTTATTACTTCTGATTAGGTGTGATTTGGAAAAACAATTAAAAGGTGTCTTTATTGCTCAAAAAAATAAATTTTAAGAGGCAAACAATTCGATTTTGGTGGGCTTTAACAAAACACAACATGCCAACAGCCAAGAGCAAACCTGCAAAGCTCTACTTTAAAAGTGGTACTTCTCCATCCCACATCTCTTCAGCACAAGTTCAAAGCAGATTTCCAGATCACTTATTTGAGCCAGAGACAGAACAGTTTGAGCCACCAGACTGTACAAAGTTACATAATCTTGTGATTATTTCAAGTGACTGAGTACAACAGAGGCACAAGAAATGTGTTAATTAAAACTCATGTATACACAGATGAAAATGCAGGTTAACCCAGTAAGGCCAGCAAATGTCTATCAGTAGTGATACCCTCAGAATGGGGAATTAATTTGCTGCTTGGAGCTCTACTTGAAAAGTGGTACTTCTCCATCCCACATCTCTTCAGCACAAGTTCAAAGCAGATTTCCAGATTACTTGAGTCAGACACAGAACAGTTTGAGCCACTAGATTGTACAAAGTTACATAATCTTGTAATTACTTCAACTGACTATCGAGTTCAAGAGAGACATAAGAGATGTGTTAATTAAAAATCATGCATACATAGATGAAAATCCAGGTTAACCCAGTAAAGACAGCAAATGTCTATCAGTAGTGATACCCTCAGATTATGGAATTAATTTACTGCTTGAAGTTCACCAGAGAGTCTGAACTCAAATACTAGCACAGCTCCAGTTTTCTGAGATTGACAAGTATTTTAAGTCTGAGGAGAACAAAACCAGCAGAATAATATCATCACCCAACTCTTAATACTTTGCATCCAACTTATCTGCTCCTTAAAAGATTTCAGAATTCACTGCTCATCTTTTTTCTCCACTATTCCTCAAAGCCCTGGGGAAAACAGTCACTTTGGGAAACACCCACCTCTCCCTCCCAAAAAAAGAACCCCCAAACACCAAAACCAAAGCCCTACATTGCAGAAAGAAGGAGGTCAAACCCAACCAATATGAAATAAATCAGATCACGGTACCAGGACATCAAGCAAACAATTCTCAGTTCAGTGAGCAACTCTTTTATTCTAATGAGATCCAAAATAAAAGCTTAAACTATGCACATCTTCTGTGCACTCCCTGGTGTTGCAAAGCCTTCAGTGCTCTTCGGAGGCTAATTTATCACTCACTGCATAGACATCGTAACTGAAGTCCCTGTAACACACCATTAAGGTCAGCCTTTGAAGATGACTCATCTCTCTCTCTCTCTAAGTCACTCCCAGTGTTCTGCAATCAACTCCATACCATTTGCAGATGAGTCAACATATTCTTAATCCTACCTTTTTGATTTATCAGTAACTCAGGCTGGTAATTGTGTTTTCCACCTCAATGAGCTAGATGAACTCAGAAATTTTCATATCTGCTTTCTTAGTTTGGAACTCCCAGATCATTTATTAAACCACTATAAATAACTGCAAACTTCAGAAAAGCAAAAGCACTACTTAGATGGCCAAATCTTTTTGAGACAAGGTAATTTAGCCTTGTTGATACTAAGTCCATACTTGTTTACTGAACACCTACTCTCTTTTCCTGCCAACTCTGCTAAATCAACCCTCCTATTCCCCCCAGACCCTCTCCCTTCTGGTTATGTGAGGCAGAAGCTTTCCAGGGTGGCATTTCATGGAAAGATTTATCTTCTCATGTGCAGCACAGAGTTGAGCCTAGAGCACCCAGGTGATGCATCTTCTCTTTCAGTGTGGTCAGCAGAGACCACTGCATGCAAGAACTGAGTTTTCACAGAAAGGAAAGACAGCACATTCAGGGCAAGTTACATCAGTTATTCCCTCATTATCCATACCTGCCACCTACAGTGGAAATAATGCTCCCCCTCAAAACCTCCTCCAATATTTCCCACTTGTCACTCCAATTCATCTGGCTCAGCAGTTCTGACAAATAAACCAGTCGCCAGCCATTATCATGGCTCAATTACACAGCCATGTCAGCAGGGAGGGATTAATTACTTTGGGACTTTCAAGACCTGCAAGACCTTTAGCAAGATACAAGAAGAAAGAGTTGATAAGCAGAACTATCGACGTGCTCTACATACCCATTGCTCAGCAAAGGAAAATTAACCAACAAATTATTAAAATCACAGTAATAAAAAAACCCACTGTTTACTTTTTTAGTGTTTTTTGTGTTTACAAAATTTTAGTTTACTTATTCTTGAGAATATCTGTAAGCCTGTGGTACTCATTACTTTATAATATTATTATTCAGGCCCCGAGTTTAATAACAAACTCAGATCTAACATTTAAACATGTACCACCTATGCTTGTATATGATAAAATACCCAAGGAAGAGTGAGACCACAGTTTTCCAAAGTATTTTTAATTTTCCTTTTGAAGCTGCAGATGCTGGCAGTCACCACCACAACCAAGAACACTGGAACCATCCACGAGCAAAACATCCAAGATCTTGTGCTGCTGCAGTTAATATAATTTATATAGCATGCTTTGAAACACAACGTCATATGTATAAAGAGCCACCAGTAAGTGGGCATAGAGGGGAAAAAGATAACTATTACGTAAGCTACTTTTAAAACTCTTGGAATTAGTAAAACTCAACCTCATCTTGTATGACTGAGGTTTGTGATCTGGAGTACCTCACTTGTACTGCAGTCCTAACAGCCAAGGAGTTCTGTCACCTAACATCAGCAGCAAGCAAAATGTCTTGCATTATGAAAAATATATCTTGAAAAGTAAATTTCGAGTATTAACTCCCAATTTTGTCAATTTAAATGTGCAAGAAAAAACTTGTACATTACTCTTATGAGATAATTAAGTATCCAGTCCTCTTTACACAAAAGGGTATTTAAAGACACGTCCAGGTTTCACAGTAATCAATTATGACCAATAACTGCCCTCAGATTAGGAATTTAAGAGGAAATAATCTATACTTGTCCAACATGTGCTATTTCCTCCTGCTAACCTGACCCTTCATGACAAATATGCTTAAAAAACACAGAAATAGAGTTAAGCCTTTTTATTTTGAGACCCTTATTATTTTGAGACCTCAAACTCGGGTGTCCTGTGTGCAGACACTGACAAGCACCCACAGAATCACAGAATCCTAGGGGTTGGAAGGCACCTTGAAGGATCATCTAGTCCAACCCCCCTGCCAGAGCAGGGTCACCTAGAGTACATCACACAGGAACGCATCCAGGCGGGTTTTGAATGTCGCCAGTGAAGGAGACTCCACAACCTCTCTGGGCAGCCTGTTCCAGTGCTCTGTCACTCTCACAGTGAAAAAGTTTTTCCTGATATTCACATGGAACCTCCTATGCTCCAGTTTGCAACCATTGCCCCTTGTCCTATCATTGGTCATCACTGAAAAAAGCTTTGCTCCATCGTCCTGACCCTCACCCTTTACATATTTGTAACCATGGATGAGGTCACCCCTCAGTCTCCTTTTCTCCAAGCTAAAGAGACCCAGCTCCCTCAGCCTTTCCTCATAAGGGAGATGTTCCACTCCCTTAATCATCTTAAATCACCCACCTCACAAGCACACAGCCCCCACTCCTGCCTCCCGAGCCTAAGCAAATGGGAAAGAAAAATCACAACACCCTCAGTGCCCCGAGTTCAAAGGCGCCAGGCCGAGCCGGTCACCTCCCCAGGGCAGGCGGCGGGGTGTGGAGGCGGTGCCGAGGGCTCTCCCCGGCCGGCAGAGCCCAGCGCCGCAGCCCCACATCGCCACCCGACGGCGGCAGCGCGGCCCGGCCCAGCCACGCACCCCGCACAAAACGATTAAAAATCATGGCTCATGCGACCGCGATCCTCCCGGGGAGTCAAACCACGCCTGCCAACCGTGTGCTGGGCTGCGCGACGCCAGGGAAGTCACAAACAGCCGAAGGGACGCGGGCAGGAGCAGTCGCTGTTTCCCTGCGGCTCAGCCCAAAACGCACCGTAGGGGAAAAAAAAGCAAAACATGAGTCATCATTGGGCTGCTCCAGAGCTACTACAGAGATACTACAGAGCTCCCCAGCCCAGGGCAGGCACCTACGGGCGAGATAAACAACTTCAAACTTACAGTGGGAACCCCCAGGAACAAATAATCCATGGAATCCCCTAAATCCCACGCCGTGTGACACAGCCCCGGGAAGCTGCGCTCCTCACGGCCTACGGAAAGCCATGGCAATCCCAGGGAATCCCGCGGAGAGAGACCATGGAATGGGAGTGGTAGTGAAAACAAAACAGAAAAGCAAAGATCACCACCTATCGTGTTTCAGAGCGAGAAACACACCCCGAGTGCGTCGAGTACTCGGGGGGGCTTTTTTTTAATATTATGGGCAAAAACGTTCAACCAAGGATGAAAGCAAAACCAAACCCCCACTGGTGCTGCTTCTTGGCCCGAGGAACAGAAACAAAACAACGTTAAACGCCCCCTCCCAAGGTTTCTGAATTTCCCTTTGTGGGGAAGGGATAAGAACCAGCACCGATGTGGTTTTGTTGCCGCTCGTACCTGACCGAACACCGGCCCGGGGCTCCGTGCCGCCTGCCGTGATGAATCATGGGGCCCCCAGCCCCAGCCTCACCTTGAAATTGCTGGAGTTCACCCACGCCGTCAGCTCGTCGATCACTTTGTCGAGGCGCTGCTGGTCCTGCTCCACATCGGGGGACCTGCCCGGGTCGCTCAGGTACTCCAGCAGCTCCTGCCCGACCTGCATCCTGCGGCCCACGTCCTTCTGCTGCACCTGGCCGCAGAAATAATCCATACCGGCCGCCTCCATCCTCGGCCGCTGCGAGAAAGTTTTCTGGGAGAGGAGCCGGGCGCGCTCAGGGCCGGGGCCGGGGCAGGGGCCGGGTCCGGGGCAGGGGCAGGCCCGGCGAGGCGGCGATCCCCGGCAGGGCCGCGGAGCTCATGGAGGCGCTCCTCGCCCTCTCTGCCCCGGCTCCGCGCCCGCCGCCTCCAT
>VZRW01003356.1:35522-58113 GCA_013398125.1 Aegotheles bennettii | reverse complement strand
CCAGCCGGTGCCCTTGGGGCAGGCGGCGGCGGGCGGTGAGGAGGAGGGGGATGTGTTGAGAAACGCGAAGCGGTGCGAAGGGGGCTGGGGCGCCCTCCCGGCCGCCGGGGAAGGGAGGTGGGCGAGGAGCCGCTGCGCAGGGGCAGCCCGGGCTGGTTCCTGCGCCTCGCCCTCCCCTCCCCGCGCAGGGTGTCGGTAGCCGGGGGCCTTAGCGGCGCGGAGGGGGAGGAGGGCGGCGGTTGAGAGCGAAGGGAGCGGGAAGCGGGCGCTGTGAGGCGGGGGAGGGCAGAGAGCCCCGCTGCGGGGGGCAGGTGAGGCTGCTGCCCCTCCAGAGCCGTCCCGGCCGTGCCAGGCGGTGCTCTGCAGCCTCCTCGGCCCTGCCCTCTGCCCTGGGGGGAGCTGGGGAGAGCCCCGGGTGCCAGCCCGGGGTGCGGGGAGCTCCGCCCCGCACGGAGCCACTCGCGGCTGCCGGGTCCTGGCGCCTACAGAACAGAGCCCTCAGTGTGGGGCTGCGGCTCGGGGTGTAGTTCCAGGGAAGGTTTAAACTGGTCCAAATCCTTGATAGAATCACAGAATGGTTTGGGTTGGAAGGGACCTTAAAGATCACCCAGTGCCAACCCCCCTGCCATGGGCAGGGACACCCCCACCAGACCAGGTTGCTCCAAGCCCCATCCAGCCTGGCCTTGAACACTGCCAGGGAGGGGCAGCCACAGCTTCTCTGGGCAACCCGGGCCAGGATCTCTCCATCCTCACAGGGAAGAATTTCTTCCTAATACCCAGTCTAAATCTACCTAAGCAATCTCCCCCTAGGAAGGGGAAAGGCCGTCCTGTCCTGCCCCCTCCCTCCCCTTGACCTCACAGCGTGTTCCTGTGGCCTCTCAGGCCTCTGGCAGCACGATCCGGGATTTCACCGGCAGGGAAAGGCCAGGACAGGAGGCCGCTTTCCCCCTCATGCTCGAGCTGCTCTGCGTGAGCTGGGTCTCATCCCCTGTGCCAGGCCCTGTGCTCGCTGACCCCTCTGGGTTCATTTGATGTGCTGTGTGACAGAGCCGGTACCAGTGGGCTGAGCTGGCTCGGAGGTCGGAAGGGCAGGAGCACAGGACTCGAGTTGGGAAGTGTGACGTGCCCTGTCACTGGCCGTGGACAGTGATGTTGGCCTGCTGTCCTCTGGTACTGGGAGGGTTCGTGTTCCACACAACTGCAAGCTGCTGTTGATATGGACTGCCCTTCTCTTCCCACACTGTCATGTATGCAATCCCTCCCTTTCTCACACCAGAGCTGGTGTTTATTGGACCTCATGTAAAAAATTCAGAGACATATTTTTTTTCTTTATTTTTCTCCTTTTATTTTTTCCCTCAGAATTAGCCTTTTGCTGATTCAGACTCCTGAGTTGCCTCACTCTGGTTAAGCAAGTGCCAGAATTGTTGCAGGGAAAGTAGAAACAGGCAGCTAGAAGCTCAGTGGGGGCAGACGAGGGCTGGTGGTACCTCTCATGATGACGGCCGTTGTGTCATGCAAGCTCAGCTGAGTTTCAAGACAGCACAGTCCGGCTGTCTCGCTTGCCTCATTAGTCCTAACGCTGGGGAAGGGTGAGACTGTAGGAAAGTGTGGTGCTGCATTTGGCTGCAGGATCTGGACAGGTATAAGCTGACTGAGGAGCCACACCTGCAAGTTGCAGTTTCAGAGCAATATAAACCAGACTAAATTGGTGCTACAGTGGTCCCACCTGCCTGTTTCTCACAAATTGAATTTTTAGGAATTTTACACTTCCTTTCTGTCCTGTGCACGGACATCTGTGTGACCTTGTAGAGGGCTAGTTCAGGGAGCTGGTCTGGCAAAAAAGAGAGATCTGTTTCCACAGGCATAGCAGAAAGCAAGGCTGCAAGCAGCCTTTTGTTGATTTTGATGTGATGTGGCAAATTCGGGATCCCATGACTCGGTCGGTCCCTAGGCATTACAATAATGAAAATGATTAAAAAGATTATAGGTGCCTTTAAGACAGAAATGTGTGTGTTGTACTTTGAGCTTATTATAATTTTACAAAACATGGTGAACTGCTCATCATGTTTTCACAATGGATTTCCCTGTGCACTTGTAAAGAATGATAATTTTGAATGGAGCTGAATAGTTCTTGTCCTGTGTGTGCAATGTCATTTATGAAGATAGAAAATGAAAAGTTGGTATGGAGTTACTAATTGCTTTTATTCTTCAAGAAATGGCTGAGAATGGAAAAATAAATATCAGAAAAATAAAACTGCATTGTTATATTTTTCAGTGCACTAGAATCTCATTCACTGGTGTTCTAAGATTAAAAAGGAAATTTCTTGCTGTGAAAGTTTTAAAAGCAACCATTGATCAAATACCATTGGCTAAATAGGAAAGAACTGAGTAGATGGTACTGAACCCTTGGAGTATCAAGAATTGTAAACAGTTTCAGTCCACCAAACTTTCTGAGAAAAAAAGGTAATTTAAAATTCACCTTTCATTGTAGTCCAAGTCAATGTCAATCTCTTAAGACACAAAATCCTAAGCAAAAAGGGAGGAAAGCTCGTGGCACCAGCTTTTCTGGATTCCTCTTGATTCAAAGCACATACACTGATTAGGTAATCTAGTTGCTGCAAATAGCATTGAAGCTGAGGAGAAGGGTAAAGTATGATAAGGTACACACTTGGAGTGCTGAAACTATTTTGTCAACCCAAAGACAACATCACAAAGTTATGTTAAGAGCAAAAAAGCCATCCTGGGATATGCAGCTTTTTTTCTGTTTTCCTGTTTCATGTAATGTTTTCTTAGAAAACACGGGAGAAAATAATTGCCTCACTGTAAAACCAGAGGTTTGGGCTACTGAGTTTCATCCTGTTACTACCTGCCAGCACTAGTGCCTTCATGCTGCATGGACATTGATACAGCATTAGAAAATTGGTAGCCTTTTTGTCACTGAGGTCTTCTGATAAGATCAAGGCAATTTCCTTTGGCATCCCAGCACTGAACAGAATTATCTTTTCTTGTGGCATCAGTAACTGTTGGTTCATTTCTCCCTCTGCAAAAAAATAGCATTTTGATTTGGCAAATAGATCTTTGGGATACTCGTTTCTTTTTGTAGCAAGGCAGGAGTAGCACTCTAATGTTGAATCTAGCAGTCCTTCAGCTTGGACAAAGGACACAGTTTTGTTGTTGGATGTTCTCACAAAGTCCTGTTGGACTTTATGCCTAGGGATGTGGGCTAGGCTCCAAAAAGAAGGCATTTTTACTCAAGCCGAAGATCTTTTAAAGCCTCTTATTCTCAGTTAAGGAGATTGCTTCCTTTGGAATACAATCTTCTTTTTGATACGCAATCACGTGAGCATAAATCCACTACTCTTGTGTATTTGTACAATGCATAATATTTTGTAGAGCAATTAAGTGCCGTAATTGAATGCAGAATCAAAATTTCTTTCAGTCTTCTGAATATGACTTGCTAGCAACCAGAGCAATTACAGCAGGAGCTGAGGTGAGTGACACTAATCCAGCGAGACGCATTTCCAACCTGAATTGCACACCAAACCTGTTTCTACGCCCCCATCCCATGCAAGTGTGCCGCACAATTATCGCTTGTAACGTCCCGTTCTGAAAAAGGCGAGAACTGTGCAGAGAACCAGGCTGGGGAGGGAGAATGCCATGCTCTTCATTCCTTTGGCTGATAAGAAACCATGTACTGTATTTCAGGCTCTGTTTCTACCCTCTTTCCTTTCCCAGCAGTAGCTTTAACAGGTTGAGACCTCGTGCAATCCAGTTACCAATCTCTGTAGGGCTCCTGTCAGTCATTCCCAGCAGAAAAGCTCATTCCACAGACTGACTTCCCCTTCTGAAAAATCACTGCTGTACAGAAGATGTAATCCCATCACTGAAGAAGCATAAAAAACCCTCTGGTTGAAAGTCTCTTTATCACAAATAGCAAGTGCAGGCCATAATAATAAAACCAGGGTGAATTTAAGCATGAGTCACTCAGAAAGTTCCTGTAAATTGCACTTGACGTAGCCTAAGCTGACACTGAAGAAATCTATGAGAAAGTTGTCCGTACATTCCTGTTGGATTCCTCAGCAGTCGGGACAGTATTTCTACATCATGTTCCACTCTGGGTAGCTTGAAGCACATGTTTACATTGTGTTTTGAATGTGGTGTCCTTCAATCATACACCACCTCCTTTTAATGCACCCTGGCATCATCGTAGGATTTCTTCTGTTTATAGGTTGAAGATCAGTACACTGAGGTTTTTCTTAACACTATCAGGAGGTGAAATATTGCCATATTATGCTTTTAAGCAGAAATGTGGCATTTTTTTTGTTATCCATGTTGTATATGTATTTATTTTACGTCTTATATTAATTGTAAAAGGACGTTGTGTATCTTTTCAAGATGAATTTATCGCTGTTGTTAACTTTTAAGAATAATTTTAATTCCTCCCCCAATAATAATAACAGAATAATGAAATCATAAATATCTTCTGAATATAAATCAATTCAGGAAGGAATGTTCTTCGGATGATGTTGCAATATATGTACCAAGGTAGCTGAACTATTGCCCATTTTTCTCCTTAAGATGAAATCAGATGTAACTGTATTAAAAATGTACTCATTGAACTCTGCTACATTTTGGATTGTGCCGTGGATGGTCTTGAAATGACATTTTTAATATAGATTGCTTTCATGTGCTTATTTATAAAACAGAAGTTGAAACTAGTAGTCTGGTATTTTTCTTGTACATACTATGTCAATTTGATTACAGAAATGAGGTGTGAGAAGGGTCAGATTGATGCCTGATTACTGGATTACTCCTAAGGCATTAATTTGTTCCTTATTGTCAAATATATTTTTTTAACATGTAGATACTGCAATTTAATACTTCACCCTGGTAAATCTTTTATGATTCATTTGCTAATTTTCTTGATATACAGGATACAGGGAAGGAAGAACAAATGAAAAACTGTGAGTCATGAAATATAGTAACAACAGATCAAGAAAATAGTGACAGAATTAACGTGTAAGTGTCCACTTCTCTTTTATCATGCTAGTCCAGCATGTCTTCTGTAATTACTCAAAGCACTGCTACTTAACTTAGTGTCCTTTATGTCATTTTTGTACAGTGGCAGAAATGTTTGTCTCTAGCAGTGGAAATATTTAACTGTGGTTTGTCAAGATAATGATTGCATCTATTTGGTGCAGCAGGTTAGTTTGCTAGACCTCGAACAATTATGCTTTTCTATCTTTAAATTTCTGTGACGGACTATGATATGCCAGTGTTCTGTGTACAACCTTTGTATAATGTTGCTGTCTAATCTATTAATTTTGTGTCATGCCAGAAAAATTTGGGATGCAGTAACACAATGTAATAGTCCATCGATACAAAGTTTTCTAAATGGTTAAACTTAAGAAATAGACTAAACTGTTAATTAAAATACTTAAGAGAACTTTTTCAATATGGGTGCAATTAGCTTTGTATTGTCACGCTACTGTTTGTAACAGCAGTACAAAAGAATTAGAAAAGTATCTAAAATGATTGATTCATCTGACCTGGAAAGTAAAAACTGGTGAGCACACAGTGTACTGCACAGCAGTATCAAGGGACATGTAGCCTTGGACTGGCAAAATCTCTGCTCTTGCAAAACAAGTCACGGCATTTTTATTTTCGGCAGGAAGCTTGCAAGACAGTGAATGCACTGAAGAATGTGAGAAACCATGCAGGATGATATCCTTCTCATCACATAGAAACCACTTTCCAAACCAGGCAGAGTGTTGATATTCATCCTAGTAACACTGGTGACAGACCCTGCCCACATTTACACAAAGCAACCCACTTTTCACTGCACGGGAATTAGAAGGGGCAGGGAAAAACCTGTATGATCTGATTTATAGGTCTCCAGTTTGGCTTTTTTTTTTTCCTGTAATGCAAACCCTGCTATAAATAGGACCAGATTCAGCAGCCGTTTATTACTTGAGTAACTCCTACATTACCACTATTGATCAAGAAATGTTTTCTCAGGTAAGAAGAAACTGCAGGGTTTTTCCTCAAAAAGAGCAAAACTTTTCCTTACATACATATAGTTTAATGCATACATATAGTTAGAGACATGTGGTTTAAAATGCTTCTTTTTTTCATAAATAATTGTCTGCGTTTACATTTTGGGATTAGGCTGATTTTTTTTGGCTGTTGCCTAATTTGACATGCTTTTCCTCTGTAGTTTGAAAAAAACTCGTCTGGCTGCTTGAGAGCTCCCTCTCGTGGTACACTTTCCTGGAAGATCTTCACGAGCATTCCCGTCCAAAGGCACGTCGGTGAAACTTTACCTATGGTATCTGTTACCAGTAACGCCGTGCAGCAAGGGAAAGAAGCCAAGCTAGCAGTTGTTGAAGATCGTATTTTTTGCTTGGCTGTCCACTCTTCTCATATAGAAACCTACTGGTTTTGTATGGATGCAAATATCGATTGGTATTTGGGGCAAATTTCTGTAAAGGAGTGTGCATATGAAAAAAAAAAGTAAGTATTAATTTTTGTTCTAGGAAAAACAAAACAAAACAACTCAAAACCAACAAGTCATGGATGATTTTATTTTTTGCCCTAAAAAGAAGAAAATACTGTCCTTGTCTAAAATAGTTTAGAGTCTCTTGTATCTGGGTTGGTGCTGCTGAATGTGCAGTTTAAAGCAGACTGAACTTACTACAGCCATCAGCAGCTTTGGCAAAACATCCACTGTTACGGGTCTGTGCTGTACATGGGTGTGATCTGGCTAAATTGCTTTGCAGTTCAGAACTGTCACCCACTCTATGCAGGAGGAGGACCAAGGGCTTGGAAAAAGAGGTTCTGACATTCTCCATTCCCCCTACAAGCCCTGACCTCCTGCATCTCACCTGGGAAAAGATGTGGATCTGCAGCATCAGGGACTAAATCAGCAGCCACAAACCCTGCAAACCTCTTGCACAGTGTGATGGAGTCATTGCGCCTGGCTCTGTGTGTCTCCGGTGAGAAAGGCTGAGTCACGCTTTTTGATACCTCTGCACCAGCTGATGAGGCAAGAGAGTGTGAGGTTTGCTTTTAAGAACACAGAGGGTGCACTGATTCTTCCTGTTTTCCTGTGGTTAAAGTGATGGCCTGTCCAGATATTCCAACCTAGAATTAATTACACTGTTTGAGGATGAAAACTGAAATAATAGCCTGATTCTAATTCAGAGATTTTGCTAATACAGCTCTGAAAATAATAGCACTGTAGATCAAGTAAAATAGTGGGAAAAGTGAGGTACATGATGGGGAAGACGGTAAGGTTGGTCTTGTGTATCTGTATCTTGTGGGTTCCAAAGTGGACTGTGTAAATTAAATGTAGTTGAATTCCTAGTGTTTTAATCATAAACAAATAGCTCGTTATGTCAACAAAATAAAGCATTTGTCTCATATAGTTACCTAACTGGGAAACAAGTAACAAAGCCACGTGAATCCAAGCAACTCAAATTCGGGCAGTTTTTGAAAACTGAGTTGGATTCAGATCCTGTAGCTCTGAGCAGTATCAGGGATTGGGCTTGCTATTTCACTTTTTTTATTTACAGGAAGAGGTTGAGGTACTAATGGGATGTGTACTAATGGGATCTTTGAAAGAATGCATGTAGTAACAAAAGTAACAAAAATGATTAAAAGTTTATTGTAATTAAAATGTAATATAATTGTCAGAACTTAAATTATATAGGCATATAAGCACAAAATTATTTTTAAAAACCAGCCTGTTTCAAAGAATTATTCAGAACAACTTCTAACTTTCTAACTTTTCTTCAATATTAATTGAACCCATGGGGATTTTCAGTTTATTTCCCAACAAATTCCACTGCCACTAATTTATTTGATGTTTGCAGATGCCTTTTGACATATATATAAGGAATTTGATATTAATTTACCCTAATCCATAAAGTTGCAATTAGGAGTTTCTTAAAACAAGGTTTAGGTCCCAATTTAGTAGTATTTTAATAAGAATTTTAGGCACTTCACCATTTCTACATTCTGGAGTGGAAATGGTTAGAGAAGCGAACGTGCGGATTTGACACACAGGCACTTTTAACAGACAAGATTTCTCAGAGTCACATTATGAATAGGGGTTTTGTTCCCCTTTTGGAGCCTCTGTCTTTTCACTGAGAGAACTGACTTACCCTCATTGCAGGTCTGTGGGATTATTTCACCATAGACAATTCAAGAAAAATATGTCATAATGTAGGCAACAATATAACTTTTTTCTATAAAATCCCAAGCAATATAGTGAAAATTTGTGTCAGGAGAAGTGGGCTCTTTTTAATCTGCTTTTAACTGAGTAACCATAGTGTCTGTGATGCCTCAGTTATGAATTCCCTTTTTTTTTTTAAATATGGTATGACTCATAGCAGAAACATTCTTGTATTCATTGCCAGAGTTTAAAGACAATAACTAGCCTATTTAGAAGTAAATTCCTATTGAAATCAAAAGTTCTGCATACTGGTATTTCTGCATACAAACATATCCTGTGCCATGGATTTTCCAGAACTTATGCCCAGTGTGTAACCGAGCAAGTGTATCCGTGCTCAAGGTGAGGGCAGTGCAAAGCCCTGTCCCCAGCACAGCACGCAGCCACCTTTGCCATGGATGTCTGAACCTTCCCCTGCATTCACTCCAGTGGGTGTCATGTCAGACATTCCTAGGAAATCAAGAATGTAGAAAAGTGAGAGGGATTAGCCAAACATCATCTATGGCCAGAGTTTAAGTTTGTTTGGTTTAGATACCTACTTATGTCAAACATGTTGGCTGATCTTAAACTAGTTTTATAAATGCCTGATCCTTTGGGGAGGAAAAGTCTGTATGAACTTCACTAAACTAGTACCAGTTTAGTGACCAGTAGCTTGTTTTTTTAATAAAACATTCCTCATTCATCGGTCTCAGCAATGTAACTCTTATTCAAGGGTCCTGGTATCAAGCAGATGTCCTTCTAGGTTCACATCAGACCCAGTGAACTGCACGGGGATCGCTGCAGCGAGGACTGCAGCTGGAGCAAGCTGCTCTGTGAGGGCAGGCAAGCCACGAGCCGAGGGTGACAACCCGGCAAGCCGGGGCAGGGACCTCCCCATGCCCGGTGCTGGAGCAAGGCAGTCAGAGCGGTCCCCGGGCAGCGCCCAGACAGCTCTGCAGCCACAAGGCAGATCCCAGGCCAAGCCAGGTGTCTGACTCAGTGGGGTACATGACTTGGGCTCAGGCACAGCCACAATGTACCTCAGGCAGGGGCCCAGGGTGAGAGCTGAAGCTCAAATGCAGCTCCCAGGTGACGGGGGGAGACCTCCAGTGGGGCTTCTCACAGCTCTTCTGCACCCACCAGCTTTTCACAGCCATCTGATCCAAGGTTGCACAGCTACACCACATCAGTGCCGGCCTCCAGCACGGGCAGGCAGACCTCATGCTGTGGATTAAATGGTGTATTTGTGGTCTCGGAGTTGTTGGTTGAAATTAAACTTATTTCTTGCCTCCACGTATACTGTCATTTTCTGAAGTGTAAAAATACATGCTGCTTCATGCATATGAGAATGGCAGGGTTCTTTTTTCTCAAATGCTTTAAACAGCTGGTACTGAACGTAGAACTCGTATCCCACTTGTGTCACAAAGCTATGTGGTAAAGAAGAAAGAGCAGTAGAACCAGTCCATCTGAACTATAGATTTAAATTTGAGATGGACCTGAATGACAACATCTAAAATTTCAACATAGAGTTTGATTTTCCACCCACAGTTCACTTTTTATTCATCTCTGTGGTTTTGCTGTGGACCATTATAAGTCTAAGGACTAGTTTCAAAACTTTAGCTGTAGACTTGGGCTGAGATTCAGAAATCCAGAAAATCCTGTTATGATAAGGCTTAGTGTCAGTCCCTACCTAAGCACAGCTTCCCTTGAGTGCAGTGAGTATTGAACTTCCAAAGTATGCCCAAAAATAGGAATGAAGCACATCTTGGCAATGGCTACAATTCCTCATATTTATGAAAGCAATCCTGGGGCATGAGGACATTCTCAAAACTAGCATCCAGTTATATGTATTTTTGGAAAAAAAAAAAGATACATACTTCAACAGAGGATAAGATTGTACTATTCTCCCAATCTCATTTTTCTGAAGTGTGTATGATGAAAGGAAAGTGTTTCCCAATCATCCATTTTATTTCTTCAAGCAAACACTTCAATCAATCAGATTTTGCTAACTGAGGAGACTTTTAGAGAAGTTGTGACATTCCTGGCATTTTGTAGCACTGCTTTTCCCTGGGATCCTGAAAGTTTCACGAGGACTGTGCTCTCTGGGTTTCACTAGGACAGATGAGACCGACAACGTTTTCCTTCTTCAAGGCAATGTAATCGATATCTTGAAGCTGCTTCAAGAAATGCTAACTTGAGCCTAGAGAATGAAGCAGATATGCTGGCTATGTCTACATTGCTTTTGAGGTTACTCTATCCATGTTCACACTGCAGACCGCAGGATGCTTCCAGGCTATTACAGGGGTGTCCATACACAGGGATATGCTATAGTTATGTCAGAAAAAGAAATCAGACCTTTTGGCTTTGAAAGCATTTTTGAGTGCATATTTGTGCAATCTTATATGTTTAAAGATGTGAGTTGTGCAAAATAAAAGCTGCCTCCAAGGCACCATTTCAGGAAGCATGGTATTTGTGTAGTTATGAGACCATATTCCCAGCCGGGCCAGTAATTTCATTGAAGGAGTGTTATTCAATACAAAATACTTTTGCTGCTCTTACTAATGTAAGTTGTAGCCAGAGCCTGTCACAGTCAGCTCCAGAGAGTCTTGCTAGGCAGTGCTTGCATCCCAGGGGTTGGTGTTCAGCTGACACTGCTGGAGGAAGGTCTGCAGCTGCAGGTGAAAGCCAAAGTGAAAACATAGGTATAGCTGCTATGGCTGTGCTTGTCTACTACCAACATTGCTTTTTGACTGTCATGGTAGGTGCAAGGCAGACTGGCTCTCACAGTCACCAAGTGCTTAGCCCTTCTGAAGCTGGAGTGTGGTGTGATGTCCTCTTGTGTCAGTCATCTCTTGCACAGTCATCCTAGCAAACAAGAGGGCTGAATACCCCCACCTGTGCTGCAGAATGTCTGAAGCAGCACGTCATAGGTGATGGTGAGCACTGGTGGTGCAGGCTGTGGTGTGGCCCTGTAGGGTGTATGCTGTCCCAGCAGCAATGCTCAAGAGCAGGTCAGACCTCCTCGTTGCACATACTGGTGGACACATGAGGAGAATCCTCTGCTAGCTTAACTAGGTTACTCTCTCAGTGCCTCAGAGTGTGCATAAATAATTGACAGTGGACAGTCAGGGTTTCTGTCTTCAGGCAGTGTGCACTCTGATAAGGTGATACAGTTGAGATCACAGAACCCGTGTCACAAAACACAGCTTCAGGTATACTCTGTACCTTCCATACCAAGTCATGATCATTACATGATAATCCAAGAACACAATCACCACAAAAAGTTTTCCTGAGCCATGATTGTGTCCAATAGTCCATGCAAATGACTATTTAATCCAAACATTTTTTTTTCCACAAAAGATCATACAAACTGTATCTCATAGAACAAGGCAATGGCTATGAAATCATTGCTTGAATCCAGACAGTCTTTATCAGCTTTAAAATGTGTCTGTAACTTCTAGCAAGCATATAGATCTCAGGAGGTGTTTTCCCTGAAGGGTTCTACAGCACCGGGCCTTCTAAGAGTAATCAAGCCAAAACTCAACATATGCTTTCAGTATAAAACTGTTACTGATATTTTAAATATTTCCAGCTTTGATTAAGTTCAGGTACCATTATTCACTCCAATCTAATGTACCACCATTACAGTTTAATTGTAGATTGACTTTCTTTCCATAACCACTAACTAGTGGTTGGTTTAATGAGCCCTGGTTTTTCCCCACCCTGATAAAGTCCATTATACAATAAAATCTGACTTATTTGCAAATGCATTCTGGACACTGTGTTTTATTTCATGTGTCAGTAGTTGCAGAGAGCTGATCCTGCAACAAGGAGAAAATCCAATATTAAATTAATGCATAATAATCCTTTGACACTGAGAGATGAGTTTTGTCAGTGTAGCATTTGTGGTTGGTAGTAGATTCAAGAGATACACTACTCCTCTCAGGAAATAAGTCAAAAGCATGGCACAAATATTACTTTTACCTTAATCTTGTGGATAGAGAAAATGAGCTCCTTATCAGTTCTATCGGTATCCTCTATTTATTTAAGCAGTGCTGAGGGTAAGGGTGGAAACATGATTTATACGGTAATAGTTTTTAAAAGTTTTTTCATTCCCTTCTATAAGTGAATTCTTAAGATTGAAGGGAAAAAATGTGTTTTGTTCCTTGGTGATAACAATGTCCTGGGTTGTACCCACTGACATAACAGCTACCTCTGTGCTATAATACAGAGCTGATTGGCTTGGGGCAGTGCTTCTAGAGGCTTCTGCTTTGAGATGTAGTTCTGGTGGGGCTACATCAGGAATCTCTGCACTGTGCATTAGATAAGTAACCTCGTACATTTCAATCTGTCTTCATCTGTTAGCTCTTTACAACTGTATGTAGCTTCAGACTGTTTTTTTATTTGCTTGTACAGTAATTCAAGCAGTTGTGTTCTTCCTCTGCAGCACAGTAATATAGACAACACCAGAAAATTGAGGCAATGATGTCAGACAGCTTAGTTCCTCTCAGTGGTTGTAAAGAGCAGAAAGTAAATGCAAGAAATATTTATCTCCATTCCGAAGTTGCCACAGGCCAGTTTGGTCCCTGAAAAAATTCCAGCTACCTTAAGAGTCGCCCTAACTTGCACATAATTGCTATGTTTCCCGTAGGACTTTTCAGCGCTATGCATGACAAGTACTGAAGAACATCCTAGCCACACCTCAGACTGCTTTCATGCTGGCTCACACATGGAAAGATCTTTAGCAAACATTGCCAGTTTAGTAATTTCTTCATATTTTGGGAAGATCTTTTCTGGTATGGGTGTTCTTGGGAATGCGAAGTAAAAGGGGAGAGACAGAAACAGCTAATGGCCACAACTTGTTAATGCATTCTACCAAAACAGAAATCCCTGGTTCCTCCCCTGGGCCTGGCATAAGAGTTCTAGCAAATAACTTCTCTGGTATATTTAAGATAGATCTATTAATATATATAATTGCTTCAATTATTGTCTGACTTAATTAACATTTATAGAGTGTTCCTAAACCTTTGCAAAGACCCTGGCATGCACCTACAGTTATTTACTAGGTATTATGGCAAATAAAACAACACTGCCAATGCTCCACATTGAAGATATAAAAGCCCTAAAAGCTTTGCACTCAACTTAATCAGGACACCTCAGCTGGCAATAATTTTCCACAGTCCTCTATTCCTTACAGCATTCCCTTTTCCATTTCCTAAAGAGTCACCATTCTTAATTCCTCTGTTTCCCATCATATAATCTGGCTAATATGCCATTTTCAGACATGGCTTATTATTCCGTGTGAGTATGTGAGAAAACAGGAGGGGAAATGAGTTGGAGCAAACTTTTTGTTTGTCATTGATGAGATATGGTGTTGGGATGCTGTCACAGCCCAGAAGCACAAATGACTGGGTACAACTATAGCACTTTTGAAAAAAAATTCTGGTGAGCCTTAAGTTTTCATCTTTAATTCTTATCTTTGCTCTTAATAAATAATACATCACAAGTAAAATTTCCCATGTCTCGCTGAGGGCATATATTTTGATCTGCATGCATTTAGAACTTCTATGAGTTTTATACAGAGATGGTTACCGTTGAATCACTGCATACATTTCTGGCCAATAAAACAGAACATTTAAATAATTAGCATATAAACACTAGGTACGTTGAATGAAAAGTCATATTGAATCATCCACATGGTAAAGAAAAAATTCTTTAGCCACTTCATCCCTGAAAATAGGAACCTCAGTAGTCACTGATAAGCTGCCACGCCAAGCAGGTAATACTGGTAAGATCAAAATGGAAAAAATGACAGTCATGAGGTGGAACAAAACATGCCATGGGAAAATGAATTGACCTGCTATGATGACTCACATCTAGCTAACCAATCTAAAGCACATTCTTTGAACTCTGTGAAAAGTGGAGGAAGCAGTTGCTAGAAACAAATGTAGACATAGGGGTACAGAATGGATACACAAAACCACAAGCCTGAAAGTGGATGGACACGTGTGCATCTGGCATTACCAAAGCTATAAGAAGCATGAAGGGTTCTATCAGTAAAGAAGCTGTTATTTTTGCTTTTCACTTTGTGAAATTCACTTGCTGTCCTAGAGTGATTCCAAGGACATTTTAATGTCAGTTGTGCCTAGTCATTGTCATACTCCTAGCTAAGTAGTTTGTAGGTAGTGCCAGATGATTGCAGAAGTGACTGCTGATAAGCCTGTCAATGCTTGCATGGAGAATGGGTAGTAATTAAGCATTCATTTAAACATAATATTTGAAGTAGGAATATACTATCTCACGTTCCTTGAAATATCTAATTTGTGTATGTCAACATCTCTGTATCTGAAAGGAGAGGAAACAGTGTTGAGTTGCTAGGCATAGTAGTTTGAAAGGAACTTGAGATCACAGTTTATACCGGTCGGTGAGAATGGAAGAAATGTTGCCTATACAAATCAGCTGAATGTCTGATTCCACAGAAGAAACTACCAGTTAAGAAAATTGATTTTTTTCCCCCTAAATGTGGCTCATTTCAAAAATTTCCATCTGTGTATATGACGGTAAGAACTTTCTGGAACTTCAGAGGGAATGTCAGGCAGAGCAACCTGCCAATTCATGAAGTATTAGGGATGATCTCCTGAGCTTGTAGAACATAATTTGCATGCTAAATTCCTTACAGTAACATTTTAGGTACTGGCATTAGTCAAGCCATGTCCAGATACTTCATGCCAGGATGAATCATGTATGACAAATAGTGCATTGAAATCTGCCCTAGTTTATACAGCTTTTGCAAAAGTGTTGACTGAAGTGCAGCCTCATAACACAAACTGGCTCACCCAGCGTCTCTCAAATTCTCATCTTTAATGTCCGAGTCACTCTGTGATATCCTATGGATGTCCTACCACAATTGGAAGCAACTTGAGCCACAGTTCTCTCCTTTGATGAAGAAAAAAATTATACAAAAAAGACACTTATTGTAAAAATGTCTTTGATCAAATCATCCTCCCCTTCCCTTTTTTGTGCAAAAGCACACTGCTGATGCTGGATTTTGTTGCCTGCTTGCACCACATACAGCCATATAGAGCCGGTAGTAAAATGTGAAATAGAATATTAAACTACTTTTTTTGCATCTTACTTTTTGCAGACTGTGCCAGTGCAAGTTTGTCTATCATTTCTCCTTTGAAGATTGCAAAGCAAGCATTTGTAGGAGGAATTCTCTGGCAGCGTTGTCAGCAAATCCTGTCACCATTGCTTTATCCCCAAATTTTTGTGGTTGGACCAAACTTTACAAAAAAGCTGCCGGTATGGGCATTTGTTACCTTATGTAACAGAGGAACTTTGTTCTGATTCATTAGGTGTTGGAATGAGTAAAATAACAACCTCACATTATGGACGAGTTTAACAGCGGGACATGAGGATCTTTACTGCTTTCAGAAATTGATTCCTATATGCTGTTAGAAGTGGCTCTTTGTAAGCCCGTCAGTGCGTGTGTTCAGATGTTTTGAACTGGGAAAAGTCATAAACCCCTCGCTGCATGGGCCACAGAACAACCCTGATCTCAGGTTCTTCTATCTTTTGCTCTATGTTTTCAGTTTTTGTGAGGTCTCAGATTGTCATTCACCAGAGTGGGTTGTTTCTAGAGAATGAGGACCACAGCTGTTCTTTCTGAACTACGTTCCTGGGGAATACATTCATTCAATTCCCACATTACAGGAAGAAACCTTGAATTTACAGCTTTTAAATCAGGTCCTTCCTTTTCTCCTTACACATTCTTGTCACCCCCCTTGGACCTAAAATTAGGCCTTGGCTCTTGCTGTTGTCTTTTAATACCACTTCAGCAGTGTGATTCTGGTTTGTCCAGTACATAATGGCAAAATCCTCCCCCGACTGGAAAACGCTTTTGCATAAGATGCCATCTACACAAAGAAAATGGCAATATACACAGATGGGGATAAGGAGGATTTGCCCATACAAACGTGCTCAAAACTATTCACCTTGGTTCAAAACCCCTTGACATCACATTACTGAGTAGGCAGAGCACAGTGTCTCATTGTTTATCTGAATTAGTGAGTAGGTGGAAAATAACCTAGCAACAAGCAAAGAGCTGCACTGCACATTTGGGCAGCCACTGTCACAGGCAGATGAGTAGAGACACATGCCCCCAGCCAAGGGGCAGATGCTTCCCGCCTCACACAGGAGCAACAAGCTTGTCTGTGTTGGGGCACATGTATGCAGCCCACAAGAGGGACAAAGTTTGTTACTGTCTTCTCAAAAAACAAGTCCTCTTTGTGCAGTGAAGGAGTTCTGGATATTTGAACTGCAACTTATTACAGGCCCTTCTCTACCTGAAATGGTGAAAATAAAAGACTTCACTGTCAATAGAGAGGATTGCTTAGTGGCATAAACCTCTAACTTGCCATAAAAAGAGTCCATAGAATGACAGAACTGAATTTCAGCAGTGTTTTTTGGTGAACTTTACCAAGTGAAGGAATCTCTGTTGGGATCTTACCCTGCTTGTTCCATGTAGCAAGAAGTGATCTCTCTGAACTAGCAAGCACTGTGATGTATAATGACTGACTACCTAATTCCCTATTTCCATCCAGACCTATTTCAAGCTATGTAAAATTATTTCTATTTGAATATTTTATATTTCAGGTTGTGAAATATCCAAATAAAAAATACCATTGAAATAAATGCTAACTCAATGGTGACTTACACAGGATCTTCCTCAATTAACCAGATTTAATTTCTTTCATATCTTCAATGTAATAAACCTAGCAGTCTTCAAATTATACATGGAGTTTTCTAGTCAGGCTTTGTAATTGTAATGTAATAAACAGGAAAATGCATTTTTCTTGCATTGAATATAGGGGCCAAACCAATATAAAATTTAATTACATATTGTAAAACACCAACAAAGAAAAAATATTAATTTCTTCTTCTTTGAAGGCTACTCTGTCCTTTGGTGCAAAAAACATTTGGACTGAAGCGATGACCTATTTGGAAAAAAATCTTTATAAAATGCAAAGTACAGTGCTTTAAATAAAGAAAGCAATGTTGCACAGTGAAAAAATAAAGCTGTTGCTTTAAGTATATCCCATTTTGCAATAATTAAGAGATTCAAAGTTACCTAGTTATCTTTCATCTATTTTGTTACTTTCCATTATTGATGTATTTGCATTGTTCAGTAATACAGGATTTAAGTGAAAACTTTCTGACTTTCAAATCTTAAGGAGCAGCTTAATTAGCCAAGCTTGTAAGAGCAATTTGTAAAATCAAAACACCATCTCTCTTTGGGACTGAGTAAGGAATCACATATTTAAGTTTTAGTTGTTTATTATTTTAAAATTAGAAGCAGTAAAAACACAGCATAGTTAGGGGAAGGATATATTGCAAAACACTTGTGCTTCAAGGTCATTACAGAATCACAGAATCACAGAATCACAGAATCTAAGGGGATGGAAGGGACCTCGAAAGATCATCTAGTCCACCCCCCCTGCCAGAGCAGGGTCATCTAGAGTACATCACACAGGAACGCATCCAGGCGGGTTTTGAATATCTCCAGTGAAGGAGACTCCACAACCTCCCTGGGCAGCCTGTTCCAGTGCTCTGTCACTCTCACAGTGAAAAAGTTTTTCCTGATATTTACATGGAACCTCCTATGCTCCAGTTTAAAACCATTGCCCCTTGTCCTATCATTAGTCATTACTGACAAAAGCCTGGCTCCATCGTCCTGACACTCACCCTTTACATATTTATAAACATTAATGAGGTCACCCCTCAGCCTCCTTTTCTCCAAGCTAAAGAGACCCAGCTCCCTCAGCCTCTCCTCATAAGGGAGATGTTCCATTCCCTTAATCATCTTTGTGGCTCTTTTAATCCTTTCTTCTTTTAACTTTTAATTAAAAATGTGATAACATTAGAATGCTACCCATGTCCTGTTGGGGCTTCTGAAATCCTATGACAGTTCAAGGAAATGTTCACAGCAAGAAGTGCAGCGTAAGGCAAAATTTAGTCCATCATCACAAAAAAGCAGACGTTTGATTTTTCATCTGTTGTTAATGCAATGTGACAGGTACTTTGTTTTCCCTTCCTAAGGGTAAAAATTATTTAAAACTCCATAATTTATATATGTAAAGTAGAATTAATGATTTACTAAGTAACACCAACAGTTCAACACCAAAAAGTCAAATAAATGTTTTCCTTCTATCAACATCTTTCAGAAGAAGGTTCTGAACTTTTTTCAGACTTCACACCCACCATAAACGTTGCACCAAAATGTGTCAATTACAGAGTTCTCTTGCCAAAATCTAAGTCAAATACTCACGTGTGACCTGGATTATTCAGAAACTTATACATAAGGTTGGATTCAGTAAATAGCTGTGCAGTCTTCCTAGGATCCAATGTCAGTGATATTTTCTATTACACCCACCTCTTCCTACACATAGTTGCCCCGTAACCAAGAGATGGAGAACAGGGTGTAAATTTATATCCTCACAAACACTTTCAGTCAGAGTAGAAGTGCCCATTTTGGTGGTTACCAGTGACCTGACTTGTACCAGTGTATCTATAGCACTACACATTTATGCTTTGCTTTGTATCAGGGTAATTACTTATGTAAACATTGCCTCTTTTTAAGTAGAGTGTGTCCATCTGGGGGCAGAATGTGACTGCACCCTAACATATGGTATATAGGACTACTGTAGTACTAGCTAAATAGCAAGCAGTTTTACTCAATGTATTGTAAAAAAGCACTTTATATATTTGTACGTATACATCTCACACTAATCCTGATCTTCAGCTTTGGGAAAACATGTTTGAGTAGCCTCTTAACTATTTCTTACTGAACTGAAAGTTGATGCTGTTTCCCACAAGTTGTTCTGCTTTGTAAATCTCCTAAAACCACAGTGATCTGAATAGTAGAGACAGTAAAAATAATACCATTTTAAAAAAAAATCTTATACATCCTTTTGGGTGGGATATAATTTTACCACAGGTTTTTAACAGGATATATGAAAAAAGCTTTAGCAATGCTTTTAGTGCTTGTTGTGAAGACCCACTACTACAAACCACAATGTGAGACAGTGAAGAGCTGTTTGTTCCTGTTTGTGTGGTGTATTTGAGTAACAAGCACAGGCACTACCATTATGAGATCAGTAATATGGCATATTTCTGAAACGTGCTGAAACTACAGTTCACTTCTATGTATTTTTGGAATTGGCCTAATAGCTAATATCTAATCTAATTGGCCTAATAGCTAATATTCTTGTAACCATTTCTGGAAAATACTGCACTAATGCTGGTTGGATTGACAGTTTGTTCTGCTCTAGTCCATCTACAATGCAGCAGGTAAAATTATTTACCTAGGTCAACATTTTCCAGGCCTTACATAACCTCTCTCCCTCTCTTTTATATCTCATCTAATTTCATATTACTTCACCTCCATCTTCTCTTTAGCCTTCTCTGATGCCCACTTCTGCTCCTGCTTACCATTTGTTTCATCCACAAGGTTCTTTCCCATGCCACTAGCTATGCATGTGATGCTCTTCTTATTTGAGACCATTCTGCCAGCACTCTGTCCTCAAGCAAAATCCAGACAGTCAACATCCTTATTTAGCTTGTGTTTGAAAGGCAACTTTGTTGTAATTGCCATTAAGCACAGCTGTCTACCCTAAGTAAGTGTACCGACAGCATTGATTTAGACCTGTTTTCCCCCTTCTCCAACCTCTCAGTTCTTCATCCCAACCTGCATCACACCTGGAATTTAGATTGAAGATGTGTTTTTCTTATTTAGGGTTGGAGGATGGTGTATCGAGCATTCTCGTGAATGTGGCTCTACCAGCACAAAGATAAGTATAGCCCCTGCGCAGCTCAGTTTGCTACCAATGTATCTTCTGGATCAGGTCCCTCCTCACCTATTAAATACAAATAAAAATTGAGGAAAATGGGATTAATCGTTCCTCTACATTTTGAAACAAAAGAAAAAGAGTGTCAAATTTGAAGGAAATGGTAGGAATTCTAATGCTTTTGATTACAGGCTGTTAGGGAGAAATGTCATTCATAGGTCACGAGAATTTTACATGTTCTTCTAAATGGGCAGTAGGACTAGATGGGTTATTTAGATCCAATCAGAGCTTCTTCTGACACACAGCTTGTTTTCTGCATCCCCTCATTTTGGTAACTGATGATCACCACTCCTGAAACTCCCGGTCAAAAGATAATTGTGACAAACGATTTGGTCTTACCCTATGTCACCGAAAGGTTATGTTAGGAGTATCAAAATGGGGTTGGAGCTGAGTGATTACGTGAAGCCTTAGGCAAGAGGACTTACAGATTTAATGAAATGAACAATTACATTTCCTTTTGCTGATTTTTTATTTGTTTAGTGTATCATCTGTTTGCCAATTAGTGCTATTGCTACAGGGCAACTCTTAGGCTATGGATAAAGCAGTGTGATCAAAATCTACAGAATACAGCAAATGCAGAATAAAATTTTGCAATGAAATATCTGTACACAGAATTTGTGAACAGAAAGCAAGCATAAAATACAACTTCGGAGTTCAGTGAAAAGTTTTCTGTCTAAAAATTGTAGAAAAAACCCATGAAGCATGCAGAAGAGCCAGTTTGCATACTGAAAGCAAATCTGACTTTTAGAAATGCTTTTGCCAAACTGTGGTCTTCTACATATACATAATAATTGTTTAGGAAAAAGGAAAACTGGGGACATCTAATGATCTGTCTTTACTAAAATACATTGGTGACTTTGGTAATGCTTAAGTATGGCTGTAACCTGTTTATGCTGCATTACTTCAAACATTTTAGGTGAAACCTGTTTTGAAGTGGTTCCCTTAGATACTATCATAAATTTGTTGAAGGAAGAAGTATGGTCTGTTGTTTAAAGCACAGGACTCTGAGTCAGATGTAGATTATGCCCCCTCGACTGATAACTACTATGTGACTTCCTCATCTCCAAATTGGGAAATAGTACTTAAGTAGTCAGAGGTAACAAGGAGACAAGTCATTGCTGCTTGTAATACTGTAATTGTAATAATCAGAACAAAGCCTTCAGAGGAGTACTAATTTATTAAGAAATCTGTGGGAAAGAAGCAAATCACCTGTACGTTTGAAGTTCTGGTAACTTGTTCTGAGACAAAGTCGAATTTCTGTGCTGTGTTGGTGGACGGTTTAGGAATGCAAAGTATCAGCCCTTGCATTTGTTAAGCAACAGCCACCTAAAGGTCACTGTGGCTCCAAAGTAGAACCATGATCTCATAGCTGCAGTTTTGCCCTTCCCTGTTCACACCCTTTCCGTGTTTATGACTGTTATGCTGGAAGGTATTGATGGCTTCCATCTTCCTTATATAGACAGCCACGTATCTTGTAATGATGTGTAGGCTAACTATACCCCAGAAGGTCTAGATGTTGGAAACAAAAGGAGGCAACTGCCCAGCTGACTGTATCTAAAGACTGATCAGAATCTAAGCTTGTGAGGGTGGAGGTTTTCTCTGGGACAAGAAAGTGCAGTCAGGGCAAGACTGACTCAGGTTAAGAGGCCAAATGTTTACAAGTGAATAAAATCCGAGGAAGAAAAAAGCAGTGAGGAACTCATACCCAGATACGAGTGAGGCAGGACAGCTTATTTTCTGTACACATTGAATGATAAAAATCCTTTTTTTTCTTTCTTTAAATGTTAAATTAAGTCAAAGTCTATTGGGTTTTGATTCAGCTATGAGAAACTGAGCTGGGTGTTTACTCAACGCAGGGAGGCAGGAGTGCACCAAGGAACTGTGAACAGATATGGAATTTTTGTGAATCTAGCAAAGATTCTTAACAGAAGCAACCTGGCAAGGCTCTGAAGGTTAACCTTCTGGTTACAACCTTCGGCCACTCCGGCCCCACCCAGGGTGACTGAAAGCAGCAGTGAACGAGGACAATTCCATCGCCTCCTTCCCTGTGCCTGCTGCTGGCACCGCATCTCTGGGCTGTGCACAGGGACGGTTAATCCTGGAGGAGCTGCCCCTCCCAGCGGCGACAGCAGCAGCTCAGACTGATTTCCCAGGCTCTATCCTTTCCTCTTACGGCACTTCAGATGTTCATCGGGTGACAGACAGCTCTGCGGTTTCAGAAGGAAGGGATCATCTGCTTTGCTTTATAGAAAAACTTATGGTCTGCTACAACATGACGCCAAACCCTTTTACACAATTTTAAAAGCACTTTTGCCACTCCTTTCTATGGTATCATCACCTCGGGGGCTTAGGTAGTACGAAAGCAGCAGGCTGGCAGCCTGAGCTGCCCGGAACGAGCGGCAGGAGATGGGCAGGAATCAGCCGGTGGCCGAACCACCCCTTCGGGCTCGGCCTGGGCCCGCCCTGCCGCCTC
>VZRW01003356.1:0-34311 GCA_013398125.1 Aegotheles bennettii | reverse complement strand
GCCCGTCCCCTTCCCCTTCCCCTTCCCCTCCCGCGCCAGGCACAGTTTGGTCTGGGAAGCAATTCCAGACTACTTTGCTCTTCGGAAAATAACCCCCGTGTCTCCTGTTCTAGTGCCGATTTCTGACACAGCTGGCAGCTTGCTTTTCAGTTTTGAGGTTTTGCTTCTTTTATTTTGTTTTACTGTCATGTTTTCCTTCCGTTCCCTGTGTTTAGCAGCTGCTTGATGCATTTGCAAAGTCACATCCTTGTTTTCTATGTAACACACTTAGTTTGCTATCAGAATGATCACCAGTGCCCTTGATGTGTTGGAATTAGCATAGATTAGGTGAGCACAAGATTAATCTGTGCTTTTTGCCCAGTAAAAACTGCATAAAACTTGTTTTAGGACAAACTGCTCCATCATCTACAGAAACACTTGCTCTTTCCCATCTCTCTAGAACATTTATGGATTGCAGTATTGATTTACTCTTGTTCTGTTTCTCTGTGTTAGGAAAATTTTGAGCCCATTTGTAGCTCATCTACTGACTGAGGTCACTGTGATTCATTCACTAGGTTAATACTAAGTACACACTTCTGTTTGCAAAGCTGGGACCAGAGAAAGGCAGTACCAGAATGTGAGTTCTTACATAGTGGCTGAAAGTTGCTTTGTGGTCTTTTTTTCCTAAAGAAGGAAAAAGGATAGAGGGATTTTCTAGTGTAGGGAGAAACTATGCTTGTAGATGTGACACGTTTCTGTAATATGATGAATAAGTAGAAATACATTTGACATTCACTAGAATTTCTTGTTTATAAACTTGAAAAACCAAAGAAGGATGCAGAAGAAACAAGTGACTTATGAAAAAGAAGGCAAGATATGTAAAATGAGTTACTGATGTTTTTTGAGCTTATCAGCCTTTCACTGGGTGTTTGGGCTAGAGAAGCTATGACTGTACCGATTATTTCTTACAGTATCTCTGTAGTTTCCTGTTCTATTCCTGTTTATTACTGTGTATGCTTTGGAAGGTACAATTATGTGTGCCTTCTGAAGGTCAAAGAAATAATGAGCATCCATGAACTGAAAGAGGGACTCTGCTAGCCAAATTGAAAGGCATATTATTATCTTCCCTTGACTGCTGGAATCGAGCTGCTTCTTCTGATGGTGCCAGCCAGGTTTGTGATTAGTTTCTGTCTGGAATCGCTGTTTGGTCCAGCGACATCATGTGACTGCGCCCTGTCTAATGGTTCTATGCTGCTAAAAGGAGAAAGCCCCCTCTTCAGTTTTGGTGCTTTCCTTGTGCCATTTCTGGGAGACAGAAGGTGTATGTGGCTTTCTGACAGGTGAGCGACTGGAGTGAGTTCAGTGGAAGGTCAGACGAACATCAGAGCTGGAGCAGAAGAGGACAGAAATTGTGTTGCTGAAAGCCAGGGGGCTGAGCAGGCCCTCCCTCTTCTAGTGCCAGAATGTCATTAAAGTAATTCCAGCCATATTGTGTAACTTCACCTCATTTTTCTCTCTGAATAATGAAGAGAAACCACTTGCATAATTACTATTTTTCCTTTTGAGTTAATTCCATATGCAGGGATCTGTTGATCAGTGATAGGCAGGTGACTTCAGCTGGCCCAGGTGCTGTTGCAGCAGTCAGAGGTGTTGAATGTGGCTCTGCACTGGTGCCACGTTGTGTGTGACCAACACACAGAAGCTGAGCTAAGGCATCCTCTTAAACAACTGCAGTTTAAATTGCATTGTTTGAGAATATTTGTTCCCTTTACAGTGGAAGCGAGATTAAGATGCAGGTCTGAATTAACTGTAAATAAAATAATAAAAAACCCTACAACCTGATGTATATTTTCCCTTATCTCTAACAAGTTATGAGTGGTTTGTCCCTGTCAGACCACCTATATTCATTACAGTTGCTGGAAAATAGGTTTGTTCTTACTCTGTAACAATATTCTGACATATATTCTGTCAATATTCTGTAAGGCACAGTTACTTTTAAAAGTCAGAGTGTCTGCACACCTGGAGGTTTGGAATACTCATCTGAGTTTACAATTGAAAGAGCACAAGTGCCTGAATGCCTTGTGTCCCCTTTGAAAATTTCCTTCTGTCTCCAGCTTCTAGTATTTTCCTGTTGCTCTTTGAGAATTGTACTCAGTCTTATGTTTAAGTAACAACTCTAGCAAGATTTTTCTTAAAATTGGAGTTTAAAACTGGTTTGTTAGTGAAGTAAGGTTGTCAGAGATCATTACAATGTATATTTTTTTACATACCTTTTTTACATCTTTATGTACATTTACTTCTTTGTGGCTTGTTATTGACCGTAATACCTAGTAGAGCACTGTAGACCATTTAACTGTTAATGAGGGCTTAATCTTCTGCTAATTAATCTAGGATTTGCCCACAGTTTTGTAATCGTTTGAAGCCTTATTTTACTGAGTAGTTACTGCAGATTTTTTCTGCTGTGGAAGAAATTAAGTTGCAGCCCAGTTTTGTCGGCAAGCACTGACCAGTAAACCTTTGAAAGTGGTGGTACGCTGTTTGACTGTTTGACAAGTGCTTGTGTGAGAAAAGCCTGGAGAAGTCCTTGAGGTACCCAGTGAAAAGGGGCACAGTGTAACTGGGAAAGACCTCAGCCTGCTTCCAGGCTTGCTTTGTTTGGTGAGAATCTGAGTGCTCTGGAGGTGATGTGGGTGAGCTTGATACAGATGTTGCCCCTTAAACTTTGTCATAGCAGGTTTGATTTAGTGGGTTTTTTCTTTATTTTTTAATCTAATTACAGCTTCAAGGGGTTCCTTGTTTCCTCTTTTAATATTAAAGATAGCCTAGACTTCATTTCTGTTTTCTGGAGGGATGGGGTGGTGGTGCGAGTTTAATTGGTTTAATTTTACTAACAACTCTTGCAGTTTGTTTATAAAAAAGGTGGGGGGGGAGGGAGTGCGTAGTTTTATTTTGAATGGTCAAATTCTGTGGGGGCTGGAAGTTGCAGTTCTGGTTTCCAGCTGTAAGTTCAGGACTCCAGTTCTTATCTAGAAGAGTGAAGGCAGATCTTGTTCTCTTTTATGTTCTTTTGAAGGAGATTTTTCTTTGTGATTCTTTGAAGGAGGAACAGGGTTTGAGGTTCTTAATGCAATACATATACTTGTATTTTAATTACATTCTAATTTAAAGCTTTACTTCCAACTCATTTGGCTGCTGTAACTCATTCTTAGTAGCATTTAGGGGTGTGTAGTGCCTGTTTTGGTGGAAGATTGCTGTTCTTCGAGAACTGATCTGTGTTGCCAACATCTGCCCTCCTTTCCATTGCTTTAGTTGCAACTCAGGCAGTTAATATGTTTGCATGGTTTGCTGTAGTTCACCAGTCTGGCACAGCCAAACACAATGCTCATCTGTGTTGCTCAACAACTTCTGTTCTTTGTGTCTTGCTGGTTAGATCACTGTAAATTTTCTTTTAAATAACACCTTCGTTTTTACCCTCGTCCTTCAATATGTAACTGACTTGTGCATCAGATGTGGCCATTCCTTTGATACTTATCTTCTTTGTACTGACAGTTTTACACTGTTTTGTGGTTAGCATCTTCATTTACTATTTTATTTATAAGTTTAGCTCATATATATCATTGCATTTATGTATGTTTAGCTACTGCTAAGCAAAAGTAAATGATTTTACATGTGGGTTTTTTGTCTGCAGTTTTAAAGAACTCTTAAATCTTGGGTAGAATTTCAAGTTCTTTAATAGAAAGAAATGACACCACGTGCTTAAAATAGGAAAGAAAATAGTAACACAAGTTTTGAACTGGTTTAAAACCAACCAAACAAAAAGCCCTGTGTTGTTGATGTTCATTGATGTAAAATATAGAAATGTGCATATTTGGGAGGAACATACACCTTATTTCTTTTTCTTTATGGTTCTGTTGACATACAAAGAAAAGTCTGTTTGCAAACATCAGACGCTTACCTGCGCCAGACTTCACAAGGCCATTTAACAAGCTTTGCTTCTTGACTGTGCTCATGGCAGATGAGAACAGGGTAATCCTGGAATGTGGGAAGACGACTTGGCTTTATTTAACAAATTGAGGCAGGATGAGCCAGTGTGGAAAGTCTTGTTTTATCTGTGATTCTATGTTAAAATGACTGCATTGAGACCAGCCGAAGGCAGTGAAGGAAATATATTTAAATGTATCAGCTGAACTGATCTTCAGTGCTAGTATTGAACTCATTTTTGTACTGCTTGCATTAATCTGTTATCAGTGAAACCAATTAGGAAATGAAGAAAAAAGTGTGATGATGTGATAAATCAGATCAAACTTAAACTGATGAGAGAGCATCAAAATGCAAAGCTGAATTTCTTTAACTACAAAAGGGTTGCTGCTGTGTGCAATTTTTATAGATCAAGCCTTGGATGTCAGGTCACTTGAAAAAAAAATGTAACTAAATTATGCTTAACTATTGCTCTTTTTCAAGTAGTATGTGCTTTAAAAGTATGCTAGCTTCATAAATGTTGGAAGAAATTACTTACTGTACTATCACATGGCTTAAAATTATCATACTCTGTTACTGCCAGTCTTGGTTCTTTCCGATAAACACCTTTGATTTATAAACATAAGTCTCTCAGTGGAGGTATATTTGAAATCTGACTTCATAATGGCTGTTCTTTTGCTAGCAATCCTAATGCTGAGGTATGGCCGTGTAGAATACAGATTCATGGGTTTGTGTAGACAGTGAGGAAAATTATCATTAGTTCTAAAATCCACATTAAGGTTTATTTCTTGTGTTTTCTTTTAACTATGCCTTTCATGTACTTGGTAAGTCATTAAAAGTAAAAATGATTCTTGATTAAACTGCTGTCACAGTAAACATCTGTGGATTTATATTTTTTTTTAACCTTAGGAGCAATTTCTTTCAACCCGGTTGTTAGCAGAAGTCCTGCTGGGTTACTGTTTCAGGTTATTTTAGCTTTTGATACAGCTTAGTATATTGTGTCTTAAATTGCAGTGGCTTAGTTGAAGCCAGAAACCTGTAGTATTATGTAAATTAGCATATTCTTCAGTGAATTGTATCTGCCATCACTATTTTTGTTGTTGTATATGACTTTTAAACACGCTTCTTGAATTTTTAAGCAGACATTTATTGCCTGCAGAACATAGGCCTTTCACATCTGCTTCATGTCTAGATCAACAGTGATTAATATTTAATAATGTAAGGAAACAGGAACAATGTTAACCCTGTTTCTCAGGCAGTGAAACTCATTCCTACAGGGTGTTTTGTATATTGGGAATATAAATTGTTAAAACAAGAACTTGACCAATATATTGTTGGGTGTATGCCCATATGGCAAGTGTACAAGAGCAGCATAGGGAATGGGCTTCACAGGTTATGTGTTCTCAGCAGTTGACAATTTAAACGTTTTTTGTTCTGCATCCACCTTGTCATGTTTAACAAGTGGTGCAGATGTAGGGTACAACTCAGGAAAACTTGGAATTGATGACCATTGCCTGGATAGATTGTGTGAAGGACTCTGCTATATGTGCCATGTTATCTTTCTGGCATTCATTCCTAAACATCTTCCACCTTGAGTAGACAAAACATTGGCACAGAGAAATTTTTTGTTTTAATTCACTGTGACTACGACAGTATACTCTAGTGAAAAGTAAGCTTACAACTAAAGAATTTTGTCAAGGATTAGGCTCTTCAGCTGATACAGTTCAAAGCAAACGGCGTTTATTTCAAAGACACTGAAGTTTAAACAGATGAGTTGAAAATTGCAGGGGATTGGTATAATGTTCAGATCGAGAGAGAGCAGTGTAGCTTGTTAATATTATGTTAAATGCAGTTCTTAATTTACTTTTGCAGCATGACTTAATGTGTAATGTGCTCTCTGCCTTTGTGTATGTACACAGGGACTCCCCTGCATGACATTCTTTTCTAATCCTCGCTCCATCAGAAAGAGGAGTTGGTCAGCTTCACCCGTGATACTCTTCTACTTCTGATTGTGAGGGTTTCCACGTTATCTGTGGAAGAGTAGCTCAAATTGAACTTGTTCCCCTACTGAAATCATCTCTTTAGGAAGAATTTCTGTCTGTCCTGCAAAGCCTCCTGAGTTATAAATGAGTTTCACAGTGTGTGGGATTTTTGAGCCTTTTCCTTACATGCCGGTGTAAGAAACATTGTATGTAAGAAACAAAATGCAAGAAACAAAACTCCTTACGTGCTGGTGTAAGAAATAAAACTCTTAATTCTGTTTTTCTAATAGCTGTTTCTTCCTTTTTTTGTGTGTGTAGATACTATGATCAGCTGTGTTCAATTGAACCAAAGTTTCCATTCTCTGAAAATCAGGTAAGAAGACTTATCAAACCATTAAACTGAATCATGGCACCTGTGATGTATGACTTCTAAACTTGTACCTAGTCCACTAAACAGTACTTCTCTCGGGCAAGACATTTAATCTCTTTGAGACTTATTTTCCTAATCTGTTTATTTTCTAGTCAGTATTCACTGTAGTCCACACTGCAAGTTCACCTCTAGTGGCCATAGTTGCCTTTGTTTTACAGATTCAGAAACATTTTGACTTTGGTTAGTGATCAGTGCAGTTGACATCAGAAAAAGTTGTGCTGTGCTGATTCTTCATCAACTGCTTTTTCCCAAGAAGTCTCATTTCATACTATGTTATAAAGGCTTTTTAAAGCACAGTTTCTGTGGGAAAACCTTTAGTAATGGATGTAACATGATCCTTGGTTTTTGAAGTATAGCAGATGTTTCATTCACAGCAACTAGCAGAATGAGCCTGCTTAAGAGCGTACCACTTTATTCCTGCCTCTACATCTAAAATTTATATAATTTTTATATAGATATGTTGTTCATTAAGGGTTTGGGTTTTTTTTCTACCATATTTCTTTAGAATCCCGTCTCTAAGGAGAAATTCAGCTTAACTCTTGCCTGTTGAAGTCTTCCTCAGGTGGAGACTGGAATAGATCTTTAGGGTCCTGTATTCTGGTGGATAAAGATGCAGGTTTTCTTTGTGTTTACAAATAGGAAATAATTTCCATATCTTTCCTGATCAAATTGTATTTAAATAGTAATGTTATGATTAAAAGAAAAGATTTCTTTCGGACTTGGAGGTTACAAGTAAGGGAATAATTAAAATGCAGTTCAAACTGATTTGAGTTTTGTATGTAGCTGCATTCACTTGTAGCCAAGAACTACGCTTTGGGTTTTAGTGTACAGATGTTTTGATATGGTGATCTGCAAACCCTGAGATGTGGAAAGCTTAGAGCAAGTTCTGCAGATCTGTAAACTGTTTCATCAAAGGGAAGTAGTTGTCAGTGGAATTAGCGACAAACAGCTGGGGACCAGAACTTCCTGAACTAGCATTGCTGCTAGAGGAAAATACATTACTAAACAGTACTGTGCTCTTTCTGAAGTTGTTCTCCCCAACCATTTTAAAACGAGGAATTTTTCTATCTTTTCTGGTCTGATACCAGTTGCCTACAACTCATTTGAGCAGCTGAATAGGGAATCAAACTGGGGAACTTCAAACAGTGAACTATTTGCATTATCTGTGAAATACATGCTGGAAGTGTAATATAAACCACACTGGTTTTACCTGCTTTCTCTTTCTGAGTGCATTTCCTGATAGTGCTGCTATTGAATTCACTCATAAAAATGACTGAATTTTGGTATTACAAACCAGTTCCAAATACGGTAGTAATTTGGAACAGTGGAAACTGCCTGGTTGGGTGTTTTCCTTTAACTGTGACTATGCCAGACTGTCAGACTTCTTGGGAGCAGCATGTCTTGGTATAGAAACAAACTTATCTGTCACTCAGAATATGAGCAAAGCGAAAATATTATTTTGAGAATTTCTGTCTTGTCTGCTTGAAATGTTTTGTGCAAACTGACAGGAAGGAGAAAAGGTAAAATAAGTTATTTTTAAGCGTACATCTTGGTGATTTCATGCAACTTGTAGAATGTTTGCAATGTTACAGGTGGATTAAATGTTATCCACAATTAGAATATAAAAGGATAAATATGTGACTTTCTGATATGAAAATTTAATATTGAATTTTAGAGATAAAGATCTTTCTCCTTCCCAACTTTCAGGTCTGTGTAACATTTACATGGAAAGATGCTTTTGATAAAGGATCACTTTTTGGAGGATCTGCCAAACTGGGTATGTGAATGTACCAAAAGTGTCTGTATTAATGATATTTTTAGAATATTTTTATATAGCTGAATTGTTAATAATCTTTCTAATATTCTCAACTTTCAAATTAGTTCAACTATATTGGTAACAGATTAATCACTTTAACATTGCTAATGAATTAATGGGCACCATGCACAGAATTTCTGTCAAATTGAGATACAGTATTAGTTTTCCAGAGGCACAAATGGATGTGCAGTCTGATAATAGTTGTGCTCACTGCTCCTCAGATTTTTCCTGGGAGCAACCCCAAATGACATTTAAAAAAGTGTTCAAGTTTCGGTAGCAGTTTTTTCATTAAGTCAGCTTTTACTGTTCCAAATGAATAAGATCCCCTTGAGATGTGCTTGAGCGAGTCCCCTCCAGAAGAAGGGGAGTGATGGTGGCTGACTTCAGTAATCTAGTCTGATACAGCATTTTGCTCAAGAGAATAGAAGGATCTGTCCATGCCATGAAATCATTCTATCGCTTCTTTTTGAAACATTTTCATACAGATGTGAATACTGGGAAAGAAAAAAATAATTGTATTTGTTTCCTGCAAACAAAGAGTTTGAGTCTATGACTCATTTTAGTCATATAGGGACAATCCTGCACTGCAAATTCAGGATCAGTTTTTGTGTCCTCTGTGTAGTTCTGTTAGCAACTACTGCAAAAATCTTCAGTTTTCCGTGTTCTGAATACATCTGCTAAGGTTGTGTTTGTGTGAACTACGTGTGCAATAATACACTGTATTCCTCTGCACGGGCAGGTGGTGCACACCTTCCCTTGCTTTATTTTCTTAATGTTCTAAGTCCTTCTGGACAATTGGAGATCTTTCTGAAGATGCTTGAGTTTTTTTTTCTTAGAATTTGATTGGTTCCGTCTTCTTTGGGGCTAATGTTTCATGATCATTGAACCTGTTTCATAGTAAAGTTCAGAATATTTAGTTATGACTTAAACGTAATCTGTAAATTACCAGGGATTTATAATAATTGTGAGAAAAAGAATCGTTGATGCTTACCCTGAGAGTTTGAATAAATATGATGTTTCAGCAGCTTGAGAAAGCTTGCTTGTCTTCAGGTTAATTATACACTGGTCTAAGTAATCTGTGAGGCAGATGGCCAGAAATTTATGCAACAGTCCGTGTGAAATATCAAAGAAATTCTTGACTGAGATATGAGTAATGCTCAGTTAACAAGCAATGGAATAAATTAGATTTTGAAACTTTAAAGCAGATCTTAGTGGAAAGAAATTAACAAAATGAGTTGTTTGATACATATTTTTGCAGTGCTGTATTGCAGTTTAACCAGATGCTGCTCTCCAGATTAACTATAGCATGTGTATATCCCATTATTTCAGGTCAGAATTAACAGTGGGGTTTTCAAGTGTAAAGCAAAGTTTTCAGTTACTGAGGGAGCGAAATTTCTATTGACTACTAAAGAGGAGGTGATCCTGTCTCCAGGTGGAAATTCAGTGTAAAACTCCTTTGACTTCCATGGGACCCAAGATGCAGGGATGTGACTTGCTGTGGTGACAAGCTGTTTTCTTCCCGTCTTCCCCCGAGTCCCATGTCTGTGTCACAGGCATAGCTGACAGATACTGTGGCTGCTTGAAAAGTGACCCAGTTCACAGCATGGCATATAATCTGAAATATGTTGGCCTAAGTTAATAGGTAGAACTATAAACAGATGAGTCTGAGGAAAAGC
This sequence comes from Aegotheles bennettii, assembly GCA_013398125.1. Lineage (NCBI taxonomy): Eukaryota > Metazoa > Chordata > Aves > Caprimulgiformes > Aegothelidae > Aegotheles > Aegotheles bennettii. Next base: position 24,450 of record VZRW01003356.1, on the reverse strand, counting down.
TATATGCTAAACAGCTGTTCTCACTGTAGTAAATCACAATTGAGATGCAGTCAAGAGTATAAAGTAATTCTGTGTGTAATTTTGCACTTCAGAAACTTTAAAGCCATATTTTCTTTCTTTTCTTGTGTTTATTTTAGTCTTTTGAATGATGTGTAAGTTGTACAAGATGTTCTTTTTATAAAAACTCTGGAAAAGAAACTAGAGAAGAGAGATTATCTACATAAATGACTTATCTTGCTGAAATACAGTGACTGTGTAGCTTACTTTTCACTCAGGGAAACGAAATGGGGAAAATTGCACATCAGATTTGTGGCTGCTTGTCTGAAAACCTGGTGCAGGCTGGGAAACACTAATGTAGAAACTTCAGAGATCTGTTAGATAAATACTTAGCTGTGTAAGGAAGCTGGATGTTAGTGAAATGAAACAAATGTGCCTCTTTAGTACTTTCATGTTTTAAGGGTAATTTAAAGTTGTACCTGGGTTTGTGAAATTGAAAATTGGCTAGTTGAGTGTTCTGTATTCTCCAAGAGGAGTGCCTAGACGCTTTTTAACAGAAGTAGAAACCTAATATCTACAGTCTTTAGGATCTCCAGCATTTGCATTTGGCCAATAACCTTTTGAAAGCAATTAATAGATTCAAAATGGTTCCTGTTTGGGTATTACTGTTTCTAGAAGTGTGGGCTCCATCCTGTGGGGCTAGGAAGTACTGCAGGGAGTTACATTTGGACAGACTACACTGCTGTCAAGTGTGCACAAGTTTTAATGAAGTAAAACCTTAGCTGTCCTAGTACATGGATAACAAAGATCTTTGTCAGTATTTTCAGTCTGAAACAATAGCTTTGTGAGGTGAAAAATTCTCTGCATTTCAATAGATAGTAAGATAGAGAATGTGAAAATCTTGGCCTCAGTGAGAGAAGGATAGTTAATTTTGCGTTCAAGACACAGTGAGAGCATGTTATTGGACACCTATTGCAAAGTGGTTGGTGCATGGAAGTTCGTATTTCAAGTTATCCTTCAGTAGTGCGTGTGCTTCTGTATCATCAGGAGTTAAAAAGCTGCACTCTAGTTAGACTTGCGAATGATTTTGTGTACTGTGTAGATTTTCATACTTCAGCTTTTATGCTTTATGCCAGTCTCTAGTTCCTCATGTTGAAAAATTTTGTGAAAGTGCTAAATTAGACTACGTAAAACCTTCAGAATGAAGGTGACGCTGACTTTAACAGTTCAGCATGTTTTTGTTGTTGTGGTTTTTTTTTTTCTGCTTGAAACTGTTAATATCTTTAAATACAGATATTATTAATGTTGGCCTCATCTGCAGGATGCTGGAGTACCAAAGTTTATTTTCTTAACCATATGGGTAACTGTCTGTTTTGATTGCAGCTTTGGCAAGTTTGGGGTATGAGAAGATCTGTGTTTTGTTCAACTGTGGAGCGTTGGCAAGCCAGATTGCAGCAGAACAGAATCTAGATAATGATGAAGGACTGAAAGCTGCAGCTAAGCACTATCAGGTACAGAGGCTCCCTGCTTATGCCTAGAAATTCGGAATTATTAATTTTAGAGCATCAAATAAGTATCTCTCAATTTTAAAGCTATATATACACATACATAAATATATATATATGTATTTTCCCTCTCTTAATTGGAAAGGTGTATGGCTGAGTACCTGGTCTTGGCTTATATTTATTTACCAGTTTTGAAGGATTTAATTCCATACAATTCTCTGTATCCCTTCCCTCAAGTGTGTTGGTCACAAATAACCCTCAGCTTAAGATTTAAGAATTTTAGGTAGTACGAATTTTAGTTGTAACAAATAAAAATCTTTCTTTCTTCTTTGTGGAATGCATTAAAATTTCCCTGTTCTTATGCTGTTAAGTGTAGCCAATAGACATTTACTTATAGTTCATCTTGATAAATGTCTCAGTGTAAGTGGCTTCAAGAACAAGAAATCTCAAGGAATTTTTTTCAATGGCTAAACAATAAATGGGAGACAATATACAAAAAAAGTTCCTTTTTAAAAAAAAATTGTGATATTTGTAAGAGAAAAGATCTGTTTGGAAACATGAATGATAATGCATTATTTTGTTTTGCTTAGTTTGCGAGTGGTGCTTTCCAGCACATTAAAGACACTGGTTTGTCAGCATTGAATCGAGAACCTACAGTGGATATCTCTCCAGACACAGTTGGAACTCTCAGTCTTATTATGTTGGCTCAAGCCCAAGAAGTCTTTTTTTTGAAAGCTACAAGAGGTATGTCTGAATTCTCGACTTGTGTATTTATGTGCTCATTACAACTTCCACAAAAACTTACAAGTGTTTCAAGTTAAGAACTTGTAAAGGGCCTTTACACAGCTTTTATTTTCTCCTTTACTGATTTCTGCCCGCCGCCCCCCCCTTACAGGCCATTAAACACATACTACAGATGCCACTTAAGAATTTGTCTCAGGTTCACCTGACAATGCAGTTATCCCATTTGCCTTTTCTTTCTTTTTATGTCTAAAACCATCAGTCTTCATCTTTACAAAGGATTTTGGTTTATATTTTTTCTTTTTCCCCCCTTGAGAACAAAAGACATTCTCTAAAAGAACTGAGAGTGCTAGAAATGGTGCATAGGAGTTTCACCACTATTCCCCTCCTCCTCTGCCTGGGGAACGATTTCACAAGAATTTAGAAAGAAATGACTCTGCTAGGAAACAGAAAGAAATTTCATAACGGTTTAAGGGAAACAAATTCTGTTTGATTGGTCCTAATTTTAAGAGGAACTCTTTGACCAATTCTAACTTTGAGAATGCCCAGTTTATCTTGGAAAGTGAAATTCTGAAGGTAGAACAAAAAATTGTGTCCCTAACCATTAAAGGCTGATCGTGAAATACCGATTCAGAGGTTGCATATTTTAATACAACTATTAAAGTACAGATACTTCAAAGAATTTTCCTGTGGAACAGTACAATGGTTGGTACAAGAGCTCTTACTGTTTGCTGTTCTGCTCTTCTCTCTGTAACTTACAAGAAGTTGTGCATCTAGAAATTACAGATATCTAAAAGTAGAACTAAGGACATAGAGGTCATGTGATTGCTCGCTAACTGCTCTTTCCCCCTGTGTTGTTTGGAATACAGAGGAGGAAGACGGGGGTTATCTTAACTAGGATGTTTCTTCTCTTCACAGGGAAGATCCCTGAAAATTCCTGTAGCCTTACTGCCTTTAGGAGAATTTTGAAGAGAAACTATTGTACTTCAGCCAGCTGATAATTTATGTTTAGGTTTTGTATCATGCTGGTAGCAGCACTGTAGTCTCTGGCTATTTGGACATTGCTTTGAAAGAAGTTTGTATAACAAATGCCTGAAACTTCTCTTCGGAGTAGGAGCAGATGCTGACTTCATTTTACATGGGAAATAGATTTTTCTGTCACCTTGATTTCTTCCTATCCAAAACGTGAAAAAGACAAAGGAAGGCTGATCCAAAAACCAGATGTGCCCAGCAAACTGAAGATTTTTGTGACTACTCCCAAGGCCACAAGTCTGCCAGTGTTAGAAGGACAGTAAGGTTAACGATCATCTGACTACGGAGACTGTAGATTTTGCCAGAAGTAGAGGTTCTTTTCCCTGGCAGGAAAGACATTTTGTGAAGAATCACGTTTGACAACATGATTAACTTCAGAAACCTATTTTTCAAGTGGAAGTCCTTCGGAGTTTGATGTCAAAATTCAAATTCTTGCTGCATTGACTATTTACCGTACTTGCAAGTTTATTTAGCAGCATTCCAGCTGATAATGTTATTTCTGATAGAAGTGAGTTTATTCACAAGTTTAAAGAAAGCAGAAGTGTTTGGCAAAAACCAAACTGGTCAGTCAGTCAAACTCCACTGCATAACTGCAGATCAGCTCTTCAATTTCTGAGCCTTTCTTATTTTTTTTTAAAGTGTCTTTAAGTCTGCAAATATTTGTTATTCCATCTCAAGGCTTGCATTGTATCTGCAGTATTTTAAAGATACGTGAGTAAAAAACAGATGTTGTGATGGTGGAAGATCTATTCCAGCCTGTCTGCATGAAAGAGTCTTCTCTAACATTTCTTTTGTTAACAGAAGTGTAGTTAATATGCGTTTTTTTTTTCTTTTCTTAGAGCTTGAGCTCTAGGAAAGAAGATGCAACTACCATGCGCTAGGTGGGGCTAGAAGGACAGTCTATTTAAATATTATTTGTTCTGGGTTTACTGAATGCGTAGTGCACTGGGCAGAAACATTTTAGTGAAGCATTACGTTGCTCGATCTCACAAACTCCTTTCTTTCTGTTAGTCATCTAAATCCTGTTCCACAGTGAAAACGTCTTTCTGGCATACCTTAAATGCATTTACCTCATAGAAGGTGTATATATATTGCATCATAGCTCATGCCTGAGGTGTTGTAGGTAGATATGTGAATATGCTGTAACGAGCAGCCCACTTGGGAATTCTATTGATCTTAATTTTGGCAATTGAGCATACTCTGCAGACTTCATCTCCCCATACCTCCCACTCATGCCTATCAATCTGGCAGTACATAAAAATCACCTGAATCAGAGGATACTTTTTTGTAAGGGCAGCTGTTTAGAGAGGATAGCCAATGTTGGCATTGAGTGCCTTTCTCTTCTTGTAGAAGGCTGAATTGCTAGTGCAGGCCAGAGGTGATTATGAAAGGAGAGAAAGATAGATGCAGCGTGTTCCTATTTTAGCAGTTGTGGCTTCAGGAACAGGGTGAAGACATGAGGCAGGGAATGCTGCTGCCACTAGGCACGTGTGGCTCAGCTATGAAGTAGTGGATACCAGTTGGAGGAACTGTGGTTATTTATGTCTAGGAATGGTGTTTTTATACTCACTGTAAGCTGACGGTGAGGTGGACTGCAATGCAAAGGACCATTCCCTTCTTTTTCGTTACACTTCTGCAAATTTCTGAGAGTCCTGACATGGAGTTGGGTTAGAGAACAGCTTCTGCTGAAAAGTAACTATTTTTTATAACTAGCTTTCAGCTAAGTTCTTTGACTACAGCTGCACAAGTGCTTGTGCTGGCTCAAGGGAAGGGCTGGGAACAAGCTGCCAGAGTGGGACTACAGCTTTTACTGGCAGCCTGCCATTGGTCTGAGGTAAAGCATCGCCCTTCATCCTGCATAAATGCCAGCAGCTGCCAAAAGATTTCTTGTACAGCTGACTGACCCTTCAGCACCATGATAGAAGTAGAAAATCTGGGAACTGCAGCTGGATGTTGAGAGAAGAATGGGACCCCAATTTTGAGTTACAGTGTAAAGCTATACCCTTAGAATGCAGTTGCTGCTGTTTGAAGATGTAGTAGTTCACCTGTTCACTTGTAGAAACTGCTGATAATCATAATTGTTCTTTGTTTTTTCTCCTCCTTCCTCCAGATAAAATGAAAGATGGTATCATAGCTAAACTAGCTAATCAAGCTGCAGATTACTATGGTGATGCTTACAAACAATGTCAATATAAAGATACTTTGCCCAAGGTTAGTAACTCTCATGGAAATAATCTAGGATCTGCTGTTACTGTGAATAGCTGTTATTGCTTACAATGTACTTGATGAAATACATTTAAGATGTGTACATTTTAGGGAAATGAACCTCTAGCAGTGAAGAATCTAGGAGGAAAAGATAGCGTTTTGTTTGTTTTTAAGTTTAATGATTTAATTAATAATCTTGTTACGTGAAGAGTGTTTACTTGCAGCACATTTCATTTAAACTGAACTTGTAATGCTAGTATTTAGGGATGCCTTCTAAGTACTTAATGCCTTACTAAATATGGTTTTCCAACTAACACTTTTTAATCAGGCTTAAATGGCTTTTAGTCTCAATGTTTTCATGTGAAATCTGCTCTTAAGTTGACAGCATGAATAGAGTGGTACTGTTCATGAAAAATATTACTGGAAGTAATTGTGTGTCCTCTGTCCTACCTGCATTTTCCTCTTCTTCCACTCCAAAACAATCTTGACACTTATAAATTATCCTGATTTAGTCTTGACTGTTCATTTGAGTGCTACTGGTTTTTGAAGTTGCAGAAGGATTTTTTTTCATGCTCTTTGAATGTGTACTGTATAACAAGTACTTTAAACATGAGCAAGTTTTCAACGTATCAAATGTATGAATTATGTCCAAATAATAAAATAGTAGAAAACCTCTTTTTGTGCAGCATTAGAAATGTAAAAGTTGGATAAGATTTACTTACTTTGGATATTGTTGGACTCTTGAAATTTATATCTAGCTAAGTAGGAGGTTGTCTTTCATAGTGCTTTTTTTGTGAATGTCCCTGGGCAGTGTCCCTTTTTGTTCATTAATAGTTTCAAAACTCTAAAATAACTATTTCAGCTTGCAGTGGTGTGTCTTTTTACAAATAAAATGTAAAATATGCTAGATTTACTAAGAATGCTAGAAAACTTACTGAAAATATTCTTACCAGTGATAAATGGAAGTGGATGATGTCTGGTCCTACAGCTTAATACGCAGTCTTAGTCATATAATTGCCAAAGTATTTGCTAAAGGCACTTTTATTCCCTCTGGGGGAAAAATTAATCTGGTAATTCCTGCCCCCCTCTTTGGTTTCTAAAGCAGAATAGAATCTTGGTAATAATAGGAACAGTATGGGTAAGGACTACTGTACTAGACTAAGAGTATGCATTTTTATTCATAAACAGTAAATAACACAAATGCTTTAGTAGGCATAATAGTGACTTTTTTATATATCTATTTGAAAAAAAAATATCTTTAAAGTTAAATTGATGTCTTGCTTGGCTACAACTTGATAGATTCTTTCATATATGCACGTATTTCTTCTCACACATTCTGTGGCGTTTTACAGATTGAGCCAATTTCTCACTTAGGTATTATGTATATGATTGATTTCTGAGAGGCAATGAGAAATAATAAAGCCATTGCTTTGTCCTTTGTGTTGTGGACCTTCCTAAGCTATAGATCTGCTCCCTGTTCCAGTGCACAGTAAGCTGTCAATTATTTGAAAGAACACATAATAAGGTTTGGTGGTTCCATGAGTTAACACCAGCTCTGAGAACAGTTCCATGTTTAGGAATGTGAAATAAGAGGTTGACTTGATAGATCAGACTCTAGTTGCAAGGTCTCCCAGACAGCTTTTCTTATTCCAAAATTACCCTTTTTCTTGTTTGTGTGGTGTTTTGGTTTTGTTTTTTTTAAATCATCATCTCTGTGGGGGCAGCAGGTTTGCACAAATGTGAAGAAACGGGTCTTTATATACTGAGGTCTTTAAAACATCACTCTGCTCCTTGACTTAAGAAACAAAACAGTAAGGCCAAATCCTTGATTGAAGACCATGCCTATACTGTGGGCTGCAACGTTATGTTTTTTTCATGTCTTGATTGGTACTCCTGCAAAGATAAGTGCATTTATATAAAAGTCTGAAAATTACTTTTAAATTGCTTTCCATGTCAGTAGTTACTGGTCCTCTATTTATTCTTTGCTTTCATAATTTTGGAGTTTGTTGATAGACGTGATGCTGCTCGAAGTGTAATTGCTTTATTTTCTTTTTAAATGAACAAAGGCCCTTCCCCCCCCCCCTTCTTTTGTGAACACTTTGTCCTGGCTTTGTCTTGGGGGCATTTGGGGGTGTTCTTGCAACTGTCCTTTCTAATATGTGCATGCATTTCTAATCTTCGGAGTAAATGTTGTGACTTCATGGCTTGAATTTAAGTTGTAGTTCACCTAAAATCATGGACGCTAAGAATTTTGCAGAGACAAATTTTTTTAAAAAGAACCTGGATTCAATTCATGCAAAGTCACGTGGTCTCTGACATTTACCTCTAATGTTTTAACCTATCTAAAACATTAATTGGGTGATTCTAATTTCCTTTTCTTCTTCCTTTTTTCTTCCTGCATCCCATGTTGTCTGTGGTGGTTAAATGTGGTTGGACTTTCCCCTGGTCAGTATTTTTATTTCCAGGAGGTGTTTCCTGTTCTGGCTGCAAAGCACTGCATTATGCAGGCCAATGCAGAATATCATCAGTCTATCCTGGCAAAGCAGCAGAAGAAATTTGGTGAAGAAATTGGGAGGCTACAGGTAGGAAAATTTTTTTCTTTTCTGAAAAATATGGGAAATGTTTAAATCCTGAAAAGCTAGCTGTGTTCTAAAATTCAAATAACTATGTAGTAAACGTACTCAAAAATTGCAGAACATGTTTATCACATGAATCAAATTATTAGCAGCTGCAGACATGAGAGGTATCTCTGTAGCTTTTATAAAGATGTATATTAATGAATTTTTGGCAGTTTGTTACTGCTTGACATGTGAAGTCTATATCCCTATATTTGCGTGGGTTTCTTGTCTCAGTGCAGCCAATATAACTGATTTGTTGGCAGTAGTTACTTGGCTAACTGGGAAGCTCATCTATTTTCCTAAGTATGTGAAAGGGAGAAGGAAAAGTTACAATTTTAACTGTATTTTATTTTTTTTTAGCATGCAGCAGACTTGGTGAAAACAGTGGCATCTCGTTATGATGAGTATATAAATGTTAAGGATCTGGTTGACAAAATCAACCGTGCGCTTACAGCTGCCAAGAAAGACAATGACTTCATCTACCACGACCGGGTTCCTGACCTGAAAGATTTGGAGTCCATTGGAAAAGCCAGTCTGGTGAAGGCTACTCCAGTTGTTGTTCCCCTCAGTCAGAAATTCACTGGTAAGTGAAATGTGTGCAGCTCACAGGGTAATGGTTACCTTGTGAAGCACTGAGGTTCATTTGTACCATGAAAAAGTAAACGTTTACTTTTCTGTTTGCTTTTCCAGTTTGTTGTTGTACTGCTTGATGATAAAAAGTACTGGAAGAATAAACTGTGGGTTGTAAATCATTATTTGCAGTGTGCCCTTCTCCTAAAAATTTTTCTTAGCACCTGTATTTTCTATATTAAACCAACATTTTTAATTTCTGAAGGAACACTAATATAAGGGAAAAGTATTGAACTGTACAATCTTAACTACTTTCTGGCACCCCATAAAAATTCCAGTTTGTTGACTATACAGGGGAGTTATGAAAAACGAGACTCTCTTCCCTTTCTAATTTTCTTCACTTAAAAATGCAGAATTAGATATTAAGCAGTAAGGAAAACCTGATTTGTATTCCTACAATTATTTTCAATATAATGCCTTTAAAGACCTGTAGAAATAGGATTTTTTTTATTATTTTGTAAAGACATCTTGAAGAGTAAGGGAGAGTATCTTAAACTATGTAGGCCTTTCTCTGTAGCACAACCTGTATGAAAGAGCTGTGAAGATGTTTGTGTCCTTTCACCTTCACACTGCAGCTTGAGTGATTTATACTACTTTATTTGCAGACCTGTTTGAGAAGATGGTTCCATTGCAAGTTCAGCAGTCTGTGAGTGTTTATAACCAGAGAAAGGCAGATCTAGTAAACAGGTTAATAGCCCAGATGAGAGAAGCCACAAATCTGGCAAATGGGTAAGTATGGCTTCTTGTTAAATTTGTCAAGAGGAGTTGTGGTACAGCCTGTTAACACTGATTGCCTTGCAGCCTGCAGACATCCATATTACAGCAGTGTATTTATTTATTACTGTACGGTACGCTGGCAAACTTAAGCTGTAGCAGAGGTATTTAGAATTACTTTTCTGCAGATGTTAAGACTGAAAGCATATTAAGAACAAATAGTATTTAATTTTCTTCAATATTTCGTCATTTTTTTAGAAGTCTTGACACTTGCTCAGAAAAAGTTCCAGTTCTATTAATCGAGAAGGATTTTCACATTCCAGTGGTCAGCTTGATTTTACCAGTGACTCAATACGTGGTAGTTTTTCCCCAAAGTTTTTTCCCCCAAATGATATCAAGCTGAAAGATAGGAATGTAACTCAAGACAGTTGATTTTTTTATCTACCAGGTAGTTACTACTGAAAATGTTTGCCATATTTGGTAAGTGCTAAGAGTCTAGAATTTGGTTAGTTTTTTAAGAGCTTTGAAACTTATTTTTGGTGTGGTACACACTAGAAATAAGTTCAGAGTTTTTAGTTTGAAATTGCTGTCCAGAAGTATGTTTTGCTCTGTTTCTATTATAATTGACTGTGGTTGTTTGGATAGCAGTGTTACTTACAGGATAAAACCATCTAATACTACAAACAAGTTGCTATTTAACATGTTGACTTTTTCAGTGTGTTGGCTTCCCTGAATCTTCCTGCTGCTATTGAAGATGTGTCTGGTGATACTGTTCCTCAGTCTATTTTGAACAAGTCTAAGGCTGTGATTGAACAGGGAGGAATTCAGACTGTTGATCAGCTGATCAAAGATCTGCCTGAACTGCTACAAAGGAACAAAGAAATTTTAGATGAAGTAAGCTCAGCAACTGCTAGCACTAAAACATTCTTAAAAAACCACCACCACTGAACTCTTTGAATGGCAATAGAAAAAGTGCACGATTATCCAAAATACTTGTAGCTTTAATAGCGCTTTAAAAATATGCTATTTAAGTGTTTAGGACATACAAAAACTGTGCTGTCACATGGGGATGTTCCCTTACAAGTATTTGATTTTTATCATTGGTGGTGAGGGGAAGCATTCTAAATAAATTTGGGTAATTTGTGCCTCTCATGCCTGTTTTTTATTTGCCAAATTGAATCTATAAAGGATGTATAAGCATTCTTTCCATTTTCTACCCTAGTTGTATATTTTGTAGCTATTTCGTGTTTAGAATGGCTTATAATGCATGTAACATTTTACTCTTGTAGTCAATAAGATTATTAGACGAAGAAGAAAGTACAGACAATGACCTGCGAACAAAATTCAAAGAACGCTGGCAGAGAACGCCATCCAATGAACTCTACAAGTCTTTAAGGGCAGGTAAGGTTCATGTTTCATGCTTTGGATTCTGGGGATACTCTAAAAATGTCTATTATCATGTAAATTAAAGTAGTTTTCAATGCTCTGATATTGTCTTTAAAGATAAAAATTTCATTTTAGGAGAGGTTATGCCAAAATATCCCTATTGCAGTCTGCACCATTATTTGGAGTTGAGATGTTAGGTGATAGCAGAGAATTAGCTGCTGCTTTTGTACCCTTGGAACGCATGTGCATGCTAAAGTTTCAGAAAGCACACGTGATGATAAATGGCTGCCCTCCTAAGAATATGGTTGCAGTTATCTCTTAAATACTTTAATATGTTTTTTTGTATATTAACATATTTTTAAATTATTTTATTTCCTATCAAGGTGTTACTCTCTTTGATTTGGTGTTTTGTTCCCCCCCCCCCTCGCAGTTAGTGAAGCTACTTAGGGCCGTGACTATAGCATGTTTTCTGTGTGCTTAATGTGTGTTGTTTGGAAGCTAACAAGGGACTGATACCATTGTTTTAGTTTGGCAGAGTAACTGGGGTTTAAATCTGTGGAGTAGCTCAAAACGGTGTTTACTCATATACTTTTGTATGCTTCTCTAAAGAATTAATATAGGTGCCTAGTTTATGCACTATTTAAAACATAACTTAGCAGCTTAAGTTTTATTTATAAGGCTTAACTTCATAACGTGCAGGCTTATGAAAATGTAGGAAGACTTGCAGAAAAGCATGAGAACTGCTCCAGTGTGAGCCTTTGATAAAACAAGTTTTGAAGTTATATAAACACCTTTTTTTCTCTTACCACCACCAGAGGGAGCCAATTACCATAATATTCTGAATAAAGCTGTGCAAGCAGATGGCCAAGTTAAGGAGCGCTATCAGTCTCAGCGGGACACGATTGCACTTCTGTGTAAGCCAGAGCCAGAACTCAATGCAGCCATTCCTTCTGCCAACCCAGCAAAAACATTACAAGGAAGTGAGGTAAAGCATTGGAATTTGTCTCTAATTTAAATGGAAGTGCTATTAGTTTAACAAATTACAATTACATGAATTGGTGTGGATGCTGATCCTTAGCTGCTCTCGTTTCTGTCACAATACAGCAAGTAATTAACTTTTGTAAAGGAAGTTTTCTTATTTTTAAAATCTGCTTGAGTATATTTTGTTACACTTGGTGTGGGCAAGTTCAGTTTCCATGGACAGCAAGACTGATTTTTGTGAAAGGAGCAATCCTTGATGAATATTTCTTATGTAGGGTGGTGGGGTGTAGTGCTCAGGTTCTTGGGGCAATTAAGCAATGTAAAAGAACATGGTCCAGTACTTTAAAATATTAGGAAGTTATAATAATTCCTCTAAACATGCTAACTTCTGACAATTTTTATTGCTTAGGTTGTTAATGTCTTAAAAACTTTGCTGACTGATCTGGATGAAGTTAAGAAGGAGAGAGAACAACTTGAAAATGACCTGAAATCTGTAAATTTTGACATGACCAGCAAATTCCTGACTGCACTTGCACAGGATGGGGCTATAAATGAGGAGGCTATCTCTGTGACTGAGTTAGACAGAATTTATGGAAGTTACACACAGAAAGTGCAAGAGTCCCTAAAAAAACAGGAAGAACTTCTCAAAAACATTCAGGTACAATATGTATGTCTGTCTTCCTTTTAAACCGAAGGAGCAATGGTTCCTCTACTTCTCCAGTACTTTAGAAATCTCACTTTGCTTTCACTGTTTTGCTTGTTGGTCTGTCATAGGCCAGTTGATGATACTCCTTTACTCCAGTGATCACTGAAAAATACAGGGGTGTTTTTTTGTGTTCACTAGAAAGAAATGTGAATTTCTAGAAGACCCTCCCAGAGCTACAGTGTAAATTCTCTCAGACTTTTTCTTGGCCCAATTCTGCAGATGTCTTTGCCCTTGAAAGAAGCCTAAGTGGCGTGTTAAGAAATTTTTGGTTTAGTTTTTTACCCTCATCCCATCTTAATACTTCTTTCCGGGATAATGGGAGTCTCTGAAGTACGTTTTGGTTTATTCCAAATTGCTGTTTACAATGTGCTTGACTTCCAGCATGTGCAAAGCTCATCAAAGTAAAAATTAATGAGAATTTCCTGAAGTTGATTTATAAATTCAGCCTTATTTGCCAGTAACACTAGGGGCAGGTACCTTTCTTAGAGCTTGGACAAGTGACAATAGTGGCTTGAGTAATGATGGGCCTATTTGTGCGCAAGATTACTTGCAACTTATGACTGCAACTTGGATTGCAAGAATAAAAGACTTTTCTGAAGGGGGGAAAAATGTTTCTAAATGACCATATGGCCTGTGTTTATCAAGGATTTTATGTTCAGTTATCTTTTAATATAATATACTCTTAAAATCTTGATGGATATTACTTTGTTTGAATGTCCTGGAGTTGAAGATTGGCTGTGTCTGGCAGCTGAAGTAGTCTTTTAAGTTTCCTTGGTACTTTTCCATAAGAAATGAAACCTGGGTGATCCTTCTGTAACTTTTCTACTTCCCTGTCCACTGTCAACCAAATTTGAGGTAGCACTTCTAAAAATACTACTTTTCAGTATGATTTTATGAATATCAGTGGAGGGTAGTGCAGGAGAGAGCCTAATAAGTATGGAGTCTGAAAGAGAATCTGCAGTATAAACTTGAGAATTAGCTAAAGGCAGCCCACAACAGAACAGATACTTACTGATAGCTGATACCTACTGCCAGTGAGTTAATTCATGTATAGTTTTGAAATAGCCACTATGCTTGCCAGTCAGCAAGTACTGGAAAGTACAATGCATGAATGGAAGGTGAGGAAAGGTAGATATTGGGAAAGAAGCAGTGAATAAGAGGAAAACACCCCAAATATACATAATCTCAAATGGAACTAGCTTGCATTATTTTCACAGCTTGTTTTTTTCACTTCTTATCAGAATGCACATCAGGATTTTTCAAAGATGAAACAATCAAATAATGAGTCTAATTTAAGAGAAGAAGTTTTGAAGAACTTGGCTGTTGCAAATGACAACTTTGTGAAGCTTGTAGCCAATTTAAAAGAAGGCACAAAGGTATGGTAATGCTTAAGGGATTGGAAGAACATTATTTTTTATTTACACAGTGAGATGTGAATCAAAAATCATACTAAACTTTGCAGACATGCTAGATGAGAGATAAATTTTTTTGGGATTTTACTGCTGAAGTGAGGACAGTTGTTTGAATTTTGATTGTTTTGCCAGATGTGAAAAACTTCTTTGTTCCTGTCTAAAAAGTAAGCTTTTCTGAACATTATATTAAAATAGGGAAAAAGTGTTAATTACAGCTCAACTGATGCAGAAGTAGCCAGATGAGCCATTTCATCTGAGGAATTCTTTCATCTGTTCTCCCATGGTAGTAATTGCCTTACCAAATTTGTGTTTTATATACTACTGCTGCTGCATACATGAGGAGAGTTGAGGAGGGCTTTATTTAGCTTGCTTTTTTCATCTGAGCTTCTGGATGGTGTCTTACTGCTTCTGTATTAAGTACTTTTTGCTGGTTTATTGATAACTCACTAGAGGGAAAATGAAAATAAAACTCAAACGTCGATGCAATTGTCATGCATGGAACTGACTGAAGGCAGTAAGATTAAAAGAAGAAAAAAATCATCCTTTAAAAAAACTTAATTACCGTAAGTGATCTTGTTTTGTTCTGGTTGTATTATGTTCTTTGGTTGTCTTAAGCTATTTTTATGTGTGTGTGTATATATATACATATACACATATATATACAGACATACATATATATAAAAAACCAAAAAACCAAAACCAACCAGCCAACACCAAAACAAACAAACAAAAAAAAAACCACAACAAAATTGTGTGATATTACAGGGATGGACAGCAGCTGACTGATATTCTGAAAAGCAGAATGAAATGCACTGGCAGACTTTACTGGAGTGGCAGGTTCTGGGCACTGTAATAATACAACACCTATAACTGGATCAATATGTAGAAATATACTAGCATGGAATCTGAAAGTATTCACTGAGCATATTATGTTTTTTCTTCACTAGTTTTACAATGAGCTGACAGAACTCCTGCTGAAATTCCAAAATAAATGCAGTGACATTGTCTTTGCTCGCAAGACTGAAAGAGATGAACTGCTCAAGTAAGAGTTCAATATTTTGTTTAAACTTTATAGAAATTAAGTATTTATCAGAAATTACTCTCTTGGAACATGTTTGTTATGGTACTTGATGAAATGAGAGAGGAAGAATATTTGTGTTAAGACTATCACCTCTTCTTTGCTTTAATGTTAACTTCACTCTCCCCTCCCCTGAAAAACTAGGAAAGTTGATAGGAGAAACAAATGGAAAAATCTATTTTGAAGTCTGCTCTGCTGTGCCTATAAACAGTTCAGCATGAATCAGTTTCATCTTACCCTGATTTCACACAAACTTCTTTTTGGCATGCATTTGTTACTCATTTTATTCTTTCCTTTGAGGAACCTGTGATTTCTGCACCTCACTCCTATTGTCACTTTGGTTTGAGAAATGAGATAAATGATTCAGCATATGGTTGTCTTCCATGTGCCCAGTGTTGCGGGAAAACCAGTGGTATTCCACCTCTGCTCTGTAGTCTGATCTGGTCTGGTATTTTATCATTGTTTAGATGTGTGGGTTGCCTATATTGCCAGGGAGAGAAGTAGGTTTCGTCCTTCATGTGAAAGAAAGTTTCCAATGTTGTCATTGTCCCGCACATGTGGTCAGGCTAATATGGTACGCTTCAGCTTGTCATTTTTAGGCTCTGAAGTGAAAAGTGTAGTTGACAAGGCTTGCCTTTTCATCTGTTTTCTTCAGCAAAGCATGCAGCCTTTTGTAAAAAGGGTTAGTTGTTACTAAAGTTTCAGTTGGTAAAACTGCAGTTGTTCTGTGCGCATACCATGTTGTGAATGGGATGCTCAGCCCTCAATTTTTACCTTTCTTAACTTCATCCTTTGTAGAACTGATCTTTTTCAGTTTTTCCATTATGCTTGTAAATTAGCGCTTAGTAACTGTATGCAACCCTTCCCACCTGTCTTCCACTGCTTACAGTCACACAATTTGGAAGCTGTAGGCTGTCTAAACAAGGCTTAGGTCTGAATATCTTGCATCTCTAATATGTTAGTGTTCAGTGTTAAAGCTGTAGGTTTAGTGTTGATATAACATTCAGCTGAATCTTCCTGTGCTGTCTTCTGCTGCCTCATGTTAACTGTTCACTGACCTGAAACCCTGTCAAGGTTAGGGGCAATGATAAGATTTGGGATATTTGTAGTATATGTCTACAAAATGTATTTCTCAGTTCACCCAATCTACAGTTTGAGGGAATAAACTGTGTGTTTTCCTTGCTCACTCCCTCACCCCCACCTACAATAAAAAAACTGACCGTGGGCTGCATTTTCACTTAATGACAATAAATGTGTTTAAGTGGTTTCTCATTTTTCTTTTCCTCACATAGTGATTACCTATTGGAGGATCAGTTCTAATAGTGTTTTAAGCTTCACATTTTAATGTGTTTGGTCACTTAGTGGTCAAAATATACTTCACTCTGAATGGTACTGCCGTTCTGTAAGCCATCAGTCTCTGCAGCTTAATTTTAAGAAGAAAATTGTTTCTTCCATCCATTTTGTCATCTTCCAAGATACTAAGTTTTGTTTGTGTTAGTTTCAGTAAAATGTATTGTTGAGCAGTTACTGCCCTATCTGCAAAAAAAGTTTGAGATATATGTATGCACGTGTAACAGAGCATCAGGACAGTATCTCCAGCTCTTCCATCATTCCTTTTTACTGCAGGGGTAACTGTGAGGAGAGTTTTCTTGGAGTTTTTGTGGTTTTTT
The DNA here is from genome assembly GCA_013398125.1 of Aegotheles bennettii. Lineage (NCBI taxonomy): Eukaryota > Metazoa > Chordata > Aves > Caprimulgiformes > Aegothelidae > Aegotheles > Aegotheles bennettii. Next base: position 7,775 of record VZRW01003356.1, on the reverse strand, counting down.
TTCTCCTACCAAGTTTCTACAAAAGTTGGTGGTTTTGTTTGCTTTCTTTGGAGCTCACCTTTGCATGCTATGTAATAGGAGCCTGTAGTTTGTTGCTAACTGGACTGTATACCTTTGTCAGTGTCCCTTGTCTTCTGTTTCAGAATGCCAGGTATCAAGTTCTAGCTGTTACCTATTGCTCACCTATCATTTTTACTCAAAGATGTCTGAAATTCTAAATGCTTCCTAAAGCCTCTCTGAAGAATCTGCCCAGTCTCAAATATCACAGAATCACAGAATCCTAGGAGTCGGAAGGGACCTCGAAAGATCATCTAGTCCAACCCCCCTGCCAGAGCAGGGTCACCTAGAGTACATCACACAGGAACGCATCCAGGCGGGTTTTGAATGTCTCCAGTGAAGGAGACTCCACAGCCTCTCTGGGCAGCCTGTTCCAGTGCTCCGTCACTCACACAGTAAAGAAATTCTTCCTGATATTCACATGGAACCTCCTGTGCTCCAGTTTGCATCCATTGCCCCTTGTCCTATCATCGGTCATCAATGAAAAAAGCTTGGCTCCATCGTCCTGACACTCACCCTTTACATATTTGTAAACATGGATGAGGTCACCCCTCAGTCTCCTTTTCTCTAAGCTAAAGAGACCCAGTTTCCTCAGCCTTTCCTCATAAGGGAGATGTTCTACTCCCTTAATCATCTTTGTGGCTCTAAATATGGAAGCTTTGCATTAAGAAATGCACTACATTGCCCTGAATATATAACTTAGAACTGCTTCCTTGGAGTTTTCATGACAAGCCAACTGTAAAGTTACACTGTGTATTGGCAACTTGTAATAGAACATGACACCAAAACCTCCTTGTGTCTTACCAAAGTCAGATACCAAAGTATCTTACCAAGAGTAGTTCCAGCAGTAGAGGTAGCCGAGTAGCTCATGTTCAAAGCTCATGTTCTGAGCCATTCACATTTTTGCCAGGGACTTTTTAATAGTTATGCTTACCCAGATATAGATGATACTGCAGACCTACCTAGTGGACTCTTTTTTTTTTTTACATTTCTGTTAGATGTATGGTATTTGCATGCAATATTATTTAATTTAGAGCAATCCATAAGCAATACGACATTGCTTTTCTTCTGTATTTTATTCTATGTTTTACATGTCAAAATTACTGAAATTTATCCTTTTCCATAGCCTTGAGGCTTCCTTAGGTTCAGGAAAGCTTCTAAGTTGCTAAATATTCTGTTTAGTCTATAATTTACGATCCCAAAGCTTTTGGCTAATTCAGCGATCTATACCCAGTATTGAGTTTGAACATAAAGACATTATTAGAGAATAAATGTAACAGTTAATCAGAAGATTGTTTTTGTGGCAGTGATTTGGACTCCTAATTTAGTTTGTGCTAGCTCAGTGATCGTGTTTTAAATACTGGATTTAGTCTGTCACATCTTTTTAGCAGAGCTTTCTGAAGTGTATAACAATTCTTAAATGAAGCTGTATGTTTTCTTGTTTGGTTCTAATAGAGATTTGCAGCAAAGCATTGCTAGGGAACCCAGTGCTCCCTCTATTCCACTGCCTACATATCAGACCACATCAGCCGGAGGAAGTAAGCCTGCTGCATCATCGACTCCTACTCCAGCACCCAGAACCATGGTGGTAAATATATGCTACAAAATTAGTGGGTTGAAAATAGAAGGTCCATACTTTGGAACTCCAAACTGATCTGTAATTTGGGTGTATCACTCCTTAATGTATTGCTGTATTTGGAAGTGGGTTGAAGTGGAATAGAGGGCGAAGTCTAAAAACTTTGCAGAGAGATATATTATGTGCTATTTGTGTTCATAATTTATACATTTGAAATGGAAAGCTTGCTTTTTAGATGCTTCACATTATTATCTGTAAGTAAATATAGAATGTCTGAAAATTAAAATGAAAATAAACTAATCTAATTGCAGCTTTTGATTCCAAGGCTTCCAGAAAGAAGCTCCAGCTTAATTCACTTTTTCTTGTTAGGGGACTAAACCACAGCCACCAGCACGGCCACCACCACCAGTGATTTCTGCAGCAAGCAGTTCCTCTTCTGCATCAGCACCCTCTGGAACACCTGCAGCTCCTGCTGCTGCTCCAGCTGCTGTTCCTGCTCCTACTCCAGATGCCAGTGCCCCTGCAGCAGGTGCTGCACCTTCACAGGCACAGGGACCTCCTTACCCAACTTATCCAGGTTACCCAGGGTAAGCTATGGGAGTACTTAAGCAGTTTTTTGTTACCCTGTTATCTAGACCCATGTTTATGTGTTGCATGTGACATTTTCAAATCAGTTATTGCTATAATTGAAGATGTCTAGTGTTTGAGGAAAGGTGGTTTTTTTTTAGTTTCAGTCATGTAGTTCTTGTTGGCATCATTTGCTGGTACCGTTTGAGGGAGGGTTCATTTTAGGTTTTTGTAGTTCGGCTTTTTTAAAGGAGAAGAGAAATATAACTGCAGTTCCCTAACTGTGGCTTGTGGACTGTTGGCAGCCTTTACATAATTGGTTAGTTTTGTTTGTCTCAAAAGCGTTGTCATATCTCATTTTTCAAATCTTGGTATCTTGCTAAAGATGATGAAAAATACAGGAAAAAAATCAGGAAATTGAGTAGTGTGCTTTGTTCTGATGCTTTTTTCCATCTTTCTGGAGTTGTCATGAGGAATTGAAGGCAGCTGCTCTCTCCTTCAGTAGCAGGCTCAGCAAATGTTAAAATATGTATAATGATATTACACATAAGAGAATCAATTTAGATCAGTTCTAGTTCCAGCAAGTTGCCTTTACTCCACCTTCTGTCTGCATTTCTGTTCCACACATTATAATTTTTTCACGTTTGATCCTGGAGATTTACCATGCTTTCTGCTGCGCAAAGAAGAAAATGAAAGGAAAGCATTTGCAGTGGTTGCGCATGTTTTCATCTGTTAATGAGTTATTTGCAAATTAACATCATCAGTGTTTTACAACTAAAGTATGCTTTTTTTTCCCTCCCACATAGGTATTGTCAGATGCCAATGCCACTGGGCTATAATCCATACATGTACGGTCAGTATAATCTGCCATATGCACCCTCACCTGTGTATCAGAACCCTGGACAAGCACCATATCCTCCACCTCAACAACCTGGATACCCTTTTCCTCAACAGCCTTATTACCATCAGCAATAATGTATCTGCAAAGAAGTTCTGCTTGTTAAAATTTGGGAGAAATTGGCAATAAGCATACTAAAACTTTTAGCTTCAGTTAATGTACCATATGGAGCTGTAAGCAGTCTATAACTCCTGTTTATTGTTAACTGCTCAAAAATGTCTGGATCAATTTTTGATTACACTAAACACTTTGAAAGATCTGCTGCAGTGGTTTAGACTGTAGACTAATGCCAGAATTAGAGCCTAATTCAGTGATCTGAAACTGTACACTACATGTTGGCTAGATGAAAATATTTCTTTGCAAAAATCCTATAAATAACAAATGGGTTCACAGATGAGAAAGATGAAGTAGTGTGTGCACTGGGTGTGATACATTCTACAAAACCATAGAGCGTTTCCTTCTATACTCTTATTGGTTTGTATTTTTGAGTTTAGTTAAAATATGCTATTTTGTCTAATAATCAAGGCCTTGTAAATCATCAGTAAAAAAATAAATTACTTAAGAATGGTTTAAACACTTTGCATTTTCATTGCTGTAAAAATGTGGTTTGTGTGTCTGTAGATTCTTTCATTTGTCCCTTGACTTGCATAACACAAAGAACCTCTCAAGTGTTTAGCCTTACAAGTGAATTTCCACCTCTTTTCCTTAATCCTGTATTTCTATGACGGAATCTATAATTAACCATTTAAATGTTGGTAGATTAAGTCTTGCAGGTAGAGTTTTCCTATAACTTTGAACTAAAATATGTTAATTACTGTTTTAGAAGAATGGTTGCTCTCATCTCCAGAATACTACTTATAAAAGGCAGATCAGGGTCCCTCTTACAGGACCCTGTAACCTCTGGGTTGATCTAACCCACATTTTCCAAAGAAATGTTGATCAGAAATGCGGCACAAATTATGGCACAAAACAGGGCAACTGATTGTTGGAGCTTTTCAGATTATGTTTTTAAAAGATTTCTTTTTTCCCTTTGAAAAAATTAATGTATTCCCTCAGGGAGCTTGTTATCAGTGGAGAAACTTTTTTTTTGGGGGGGGGGGAAACCTATTTTATTAATTAAAGCACATTGAATGTTTACTTTTGGATCCATCTTCTCAAGGGATTAGTAACCTTGCACTACATTTTGCATTAGATAGTGAAGAATATAAGTTTGTGGTTAATGGCTTCTACCAAATATTTGCTAAGTATCTTTCAGTTTCTCTTTTTAAAACATGCTTGTCTAGTGAGGGACTCTCCATTCCTTTTGCCCTTAACATGAGTTACCTGGTTCTGTGGGATATTTAATTTCCTCAGTGCTTCATACACGATGTTCTGGCCTTACAGAATAGCTATCATAGTACCTATGTTAAATGTTACTGCTTTGTTTTTCTATTTAAGTGCCTGATTAAAATACCGAGGTATATTTTAATGTAGGGGTTTAGAGGTTATTGTAGCATCTGGGTGGAAACCTCACTGGATCTTGAAGACTCTTCCTCATAAAGAAAGCAGCATACATAATCCATATAGGCTCTTTTCTTTGTCTCAAGTTCTTGCTATGCGATCATGCCACGATGACTTTGAAGACTACTTGTCTTTAATACTGCCTGGCCCCATATAAAATGCAATCAAAAGGTAAAAGTAAGCATCACTCATAGGACATGAGTATCTAATACTAAACAAATTTATTAAACCTGTAAAAGCTCAGTGATGTGGGGGAACAGGATGAAGTAAAGGAATACAGCACTGTAGATAACAACTGTGCACAGGGACAGGTGCTTTGCATTTCTTTATAAACATTGCTGAATGGGGTGCCACAGGAACCTCTCCATTTTTTTCCCCCTGATGAGAATATGTAAGAAGCAAGCGAGGACAATGAGAAAAAGCTGGGAAGATAACTGGAACCCACAATCAGAACCTGATTTTACTCTAACTGGAAAAACAGTAGTTTTCCACTAATTTCACTGTGTCAATGTGAGCAAGTGCAAGTCTAATGCAACTTTTTAAGTTCTGAATTTCTAGTACTCTATGGCCTGTAGATTTTTCAGTTTGCACATTAGATGCATTTGAGCTGTTGTGTAAGTAAGTTTTGTTTCTAGTGCCTCAATTTATAGAACTTATTTTAATGCTGTATAAAAATGTAACTTGTTCAGCATAAAGATTCCTAGTGCTGAAATTTCCTTTTAAAGATTTTATAGATCTGGAATCACGGTTAAAACATTTTTTCCAGTTGTGTTACTGCTTGCTTTAGTCTGCTATTATTTGAGTATGTATAGAAATTAAGCATATGTTCAGCTTTCACATGACTGTTTTCCTCCTTTTTATTTTTTTCTAAAGAGATCAGAAAAATCCAGAGACATGTATGTATCTGCTTTAAAGCATGCAGCTGTCATGACTTTGGTTGAAATGTTATCTCGTTCTTCTGTAGTTTATTAAAAAAAATCAGTTAGAAACCTGATTTCATGGCTTTTCTCTTGAGTCCTTTGGCTTCAGACAAGTGTTATTTTTGAAAGAATGGAAATTAAGTCTGTGCTGTGGTGAAGGCACTTGGCACATCAGCTGCCACGTGAAGCAATAGCCTGTGTGTGTGCGGGTGCTTTATGGTACACCTGCTGCTCTGTAATAACAGCTGTGTTTAGGTCTGGTAGTTGTCTTTATTTCCAAAGCTGATGGGAGTGTATTTCCCTTGGATTATATGAGGAGAAAATGGTGAGGTCCTTCTGCCTTCAGAAACTTAGAATCAAAGTTTGGTTTCATGAACTCACGTTAGGCTGGGTTTCGTATGACTCAGCAGCATGGATACGCTGGGCAAAGCAATTAAAGGCTTGTCAGGGTAGTTAACTTTTCTCAGCAGATAAATGGCCCCCATTTACCAATCAAGAAGTTGATTTAAGAAAAAATATTTTTTTTTTTTTTAGAAAAAAATTCTGTAATGCCATCTTGTTGCAATTGCTGTGTGGAGACAAAAGTTTACAATCGTGTCCTTTATGTCACTTTGAAGTCAAGCATTTATTTTGTCTTGCATAAACGCTTCAATGCAGTTAATGAGAAAAGCAAGTCCTGTGAAGCAGATTAATTATGAAATACCAAACGATTGCCAGGGCTAATAGGTCTTTCCTCATTAGTTTTTTTTCTTTTTACTGTGGTTTCAGCCCATATGAAAGTGTTGTCTTTCCTGACCACTAATGTGGTGTTGCCAGCTAATGATGGTTCTTTCGTTATCATCCCAAATAGGATGTGGGGTTATTCTGGGTGCTTTTAAGGCTGACCTGTGGGATCTAATCTCAATTACCCTGCAATGTCCTTTGCTATTTCGAAGTACCTTGAGGCAGTATTTGGACCTTGATGTTCTGAAACGTTACCTTTGCAAGGTAGTGGAACATGGCAAGAAAATTCTTTGGAATGCATTTTTTTTTTTTTTGCATTAGCTGAGAGATGTAGTTGTTTGTTACTAAAATGTATTTGGTTTTGAAATGACTTGCATCTTGGAACCTGTTTTTTGGTGTTTATCCTGACAGAATATTAAAATAGAAAAAGCTGAGTGATTGTGGTTTGAAGTTTTGGTTGGATACTACTGGATGAAGCTACCTGAATTTTCATGATTTCACTATGTTTCGTTTAAACCAGATTATTTTGATAGATGTAGCTCTTAAAAAGATGAGCTATTACAGTAAAGTGACACACAAAATTGCTTTTTTGTTTTTGGGGAGGATCTGGGGCTTTTTGTCACTTTTGACTAGCATTAGCCACCTGCTAGCTTTCCAGATTTATTATGACTTTTGAAAGTTACATTTGAAATAGTCAGTGCTTATTATTTTAAGAGTGTTGACATACTGTTTGCTATAATAATTAAATACTGCTAGGTTGAAAAAGAATAATAATTTAGACTTTTTTTTTCACCTATTCTAAGTATTTTCCCTTGCACTTTTATGTTCTGACAAATAGCCAGAAACTTTACACTCGGGATGAGATTTTTCTGGTTTGGATGCAAATCTGGAACTTTTACTATTAATCCTGAATGCTGGCTTGAGACTTGCATCTAATTCCCCTAATTGAGTGTAATAGTCCTTTATGGTAACAACTGTATCTCAGTTGTTGCGTGTATCTTTTTTTCTTTTTTAAATAAAGTGGAGTGATGTTTTTAAATCACTGGGAGAACCTGGTCACCAATTTTATTAACTAGGTTTTAAAGAAAAACTTTCTACTATCGAGCATGAAAAGGAAGAGATGACTGCCATTGCAAAATCAGCACCAAGTCTTCATCACAAATTACTGCTATCAGTTCCTTCAGCTCTTTCACCCTAAATCCATTCAGTGACTGCATGACCAGCAGGTTGAGGGAGGCGATTCTTGCCCTCTATTCTGCTCTTGTGAGACCCCACCTGGAGTACTGTGTCCAGTTCTGGAGTACTCAATGTAAGAAGGACATGAAGCTGTTGGAGCGAGTCCAGAGGAGGGCCATGAATATGGTCAGAGGGCTGGAGCACCTCTCCTGTGAAGACAGGCTGAGAGAGTTAGGGTTGTTCAGCCTGGAGAAGAGAAGGCTCTAGCGAGACCTCACAGCAGCCTTCCAGTACCCGAAGGGGCTACAGGAAAACTGAAGAGGGAATTTCTACAAGGACGTGTGTGACAGGACAAGGG
>VZRW01003353.1:1018-52932 GCA_013398125.1 Aegotheles bennettii | reverse complement strand
GGGGGGGGATGCGGGCACCCCCGGGGGCTTCCTCGGGCCTGGGAGCGGCCCAAGCCCCTCCCCCTAAAAAACCCCACGGATTCCCCGCAGAAATGGGTGCTGGCAGGGGAGGCCGCGGGGTGCTGGGGGTGCCCTGGAGCCCCCCCCTTCTCCTGTGCGTGGCCACAAAGGGGAGGCTCGGTCTGCAGCTNCCGCGGGGTGCTGGGGGTGCCCTGGAGCCCCCCCCTTCTCCTGTGCGTGGACACAAAGGTGAGGCTCGGTCTGCAGCTCCTCTCCAGGCACCTCCGTGCCAATCCACGCCTGCACTCGTGTTCCCTCGTGTGCTGCTCCCCGTGTGTCCATGTATCCCTTCGTTTTGCCCCCGAGCTGCTCTCTCCGTGTATAAATTCATTTGTTTTGCCCCTGGGAGCGTGGTGTTTGCTCGCTGGAGGTGCCAGGTTGGACATTTACCAACCCAGCAAGGTTTGGGGGGTTGCTCCCCATTGTCTTCACTGCTGATAAGTAAAGCTCATGGCTTTATTTATCACCATTTCTTGTCACAGGGTTGGGGCTGGGCTGAGCAGGCACTGCAGGATCATCTCATGGGGCCCAAACCTCTCGGGGGGGGGACTGTGTCTTGCTTGGAGCCTGTTTGGGCTTTGGGATCAGGCAGGGCATTTCCTAGGAGCCACGAGAGGAGGAGCAGAGCTTGGTGTCTCTCTCTTAATCACCTGAACTCTTCGTTAGTGCTCGGGGAGGAACAAAAGGGGGGTTGTGTGAGCTGAAATGCTCATCTGCAGCACGGGGAAGCTGTTTGTTACGTGGGGGCTGCTCTGCCTGTCAGATAACCCGGGTGATCATTCCTATTAAAATGGCTTTAATTATCACTGATGATTGCAGCTTGGAACCCCCTCCCCTTGGCTAAAGGGGACATCAATTAAAACAAACTCAATTGGAGCTGACCTGAATGTGGAACCCGGGTGTAAGGATGGCTTTCCCCACCCTGCCCTTCGAGAGGGAAGGAGCCTGGTGGCAGGGTGGACCCACTGCCTGGCTGGTGGCCTCGTGAAGCCCCAAATGGGTGACAGCCCCACATTGGTGACAACCCCACAGTGTCCTAACGATCTCTTACATCGCGACACAGTGGCCACAGCCCGGGCTTGGCCCTTCCTGCAGAGCCAAAGCTCCGAGCTGGGTGTTAATTGAGGAGTTAAGGATATTAATTGAGGAGTTAAGGATATTAAATGAGGAGTTAAGGATATTAAATCAGGAGTTAAGGATATTAATTGAGGAGTTAAGGGTATTCATTGAGGAGTTAAGGGGCTCACTGCTATTTCCTCGCTTCCGTAGCCCCGCGTGTTCCCACCACCACCTCTCCTTCCTCTTCCTTCCCATCAGGTTGTGTCCCTCAGGTTTCCTCGGGGTCAGTCCCTCCCTGGTGTCACAATTGGGAGTGGGATCAGGGGCTGTTCCCAAGGCAGGATGATGCCCCTGATGGTCCAACCCCGTTCCCCAGAGCTCTGGTACCCGCGTGCTCCCCGCGGAAGCTGGGTCGTGGTTGTTTTCACATCGTAAAGATGTTTTTCCTGCTGTCTCACCTGGTGTTTTATGGGTGACTCCGCCCCAGCAGCATTTTTTCCACGGTGCCAAAAGAAGCACTCGGGGTTGAGAGGCACCATAAGGGTTTGTTATTGTGCTGCTTTCCTCTCGTGGACTTTTAAAGCCAGCGTGTGTGATTTTAATGTGAGTTTACTACAGCCTTTTGTCTCTGGGACTCAAATTTCCTCTGTGTTTGGCTGTTGGAGAAGCCCTGGAAGAAATCTCACCTGCAGAACAAACGTTATTGTCCTGCCTGTGGTTGGTATGAAGATCAGGGTGGTTTATTGCTCTGTGTCACCTCTGACTTGGGGACTTGAAGCTGCTGCTGCGTGGGGTGGTTTGCTCCCGAAGGACGGTGGGGATGTGCTCTACCTTGATCACAGCCAATTTCATGTGTATAATCTTCATGTTTAACAGCAGGATGACACCAGCTGTAGCTTTGGAGTGTGAGGATGGGGATGGTCTCTTCTCTGTGCCGTGACTGATGGGTGAAGGTCTGGTTCTGGGGCTCTGAGGTTGGGTTTTGGTGCCCCGGCGTTGCCCGCTGCCCATTCCAGCCGCTTCCACAGGATGTGTGAGTGCTGCTGGAAAAGGTTTCCCACTCCCTGTGTAAACAGAGCTGCGCCTCCCAGGGAAGTTATTTTTCCCCATGTATTTAGTTATGGCAGGCTTTGTTGGAAAACATTGATTCAGGCTTTGCCCTGATGAATTTTCTTAAGGTTGAATGTAAATAAGCTCCGAGCTTCAGCTTTTCATTGCATGGGGATGTCTGCCAGGGCTTATGGAAGGTGTTAGAGCCAGAGCTGGGCGCAGATTCGGTCCAAATCCATCTAAAAGCCTGTGGAAGGAGGACCCTGGTGGCCCTGAGGATGTGCTGGATGTGTGTTTCTCCAGGTGAGAGCTTATTTGAAAGTGAGTTTTTGCCCTGAGCGGGACCATCTGCAGTCGGTGGCATCCCCAAGAGATGTGTCAAGGTCTCTGGGCTCTGCTGCCATTAACAGCTTCATGATGTAGGTTAGAAATTCAGGTCAAAATCCCTTCTGTGTCTTAGATGAAAGGGGAGTGGGGTGACACATCCGCATGGAAAACTGGCTTGTGTTGAGCAACATGCAGGAAACGTGGCTCTTGCCTCCAAGAGCTCGTTCTGCAGGCTCCAAATGTTCTCCTGGAGCTTTGATTCATTCATATCGGGCCGTGCTGTGGACTGCCTTCGCTTCCCCATTTCTATGGTGATTTTTAAAGTGTTTTATCTTTGATGACTGAACACTTACTGCAACATCTGTGATGGGAAATGTTCCTCCCCCCCTGTTTAATATAATTCAGGCAACGGCAATTCACAACTCGGTGCTGCGCCTGTTCCCATGCTCCAGGCTGGTTTGGAAACGCTCGTTTGGGTGATTTTGTTCTGTGCTTGTGCAAATTTTGTCATAAAGTGGGAACTTGAAGGCTTAAGGTGAATCAATAGAGCTACTTGGATCCATCTGGGGCTTCTCCTTAGGTTGATATTGATGGGTTGTGGTATCGCTCCCTTTCACTGCTGCTCTTGGCAAACCTCAAATCGGTGGTGATGGCCCCGTCAGCACTTGGGGATGTGTTTGTGGACACTCCAAGTCTCCATAACAGGTCCTGTTTGGTGAAAAGCTGCTTTTATCTAAAGTGCTTGCATGGGGATGATGCTTGGAGGTGTCCTGCTGCCGGGCTGCCTCGTATCGGAGGTGTAAAAGCAAGGGGCTGTCGCTGAAAACTGTGAATATCACCAAAAATATATTATAACCTCAGAAAAATCTGTATTTTGTGATATAATTCTGCCTGAGCAAAGCTCCCCGTGAGGCTGCAGAAATTACAGCTCCTGCCATCGCTGCCTGTGCAGTCGTGTCTGCGAGCCACACGTCTCAGCATCCCTGCTTTGAGTGATTGCAGGATAAAAGCAGCTCATAAATGTGAAAATCTTGGTGTGAATCCGGAGCAACCGCAGGTAGCAGCCACCCATCCCGGATTTTCTACCACCAGGAAGCCTGTGCTGGGTGTTAATGGTTATGGTTGGGTCTGTATCGTGCTGGAGAGGCTGTGATGGCACCAGCTCCTTGTTTGTGTGCATTATCCTCCCGGGGAGCTCTCGGAGGAGGGTGCTGCGTGTGTCCTGCAGGGTTGTGCTGTTTTAATAAGCTCGAGTCAAACACTTCCAGGGACTCTCTGGTTTTCCTGGCATCGGGTGCACAGCAGATCCCTTCACCAGCATGCAAAGGTGCCTGCCCAGAACCCCTCAAACAAGAAAACTTCTCGTTTAGAACCCACTCCTGTACCATTCTGCAGTTATTTAGTCAAATTCCTCCACTAAGCAGCCACCTTTAATCCATCCCCTTGAACCCGTGCTCTTCCTGCGTTTGTTTTTAGGCTGGGTGTTTTCTTTCCCCATCACAACCACTGCTGGGGACTCCTGCAAACCCCTCCTGGGGGTTTGCAGCTCCAGAGAGGACACGTGAGATGCTGTAGCCCACCCCAAACCTGCCCCTCAGATGCCGTGGAATCCCAAAATACATCACGATAGGTGATAGTGGTTGGACTGGATGATCTTAAAGGGTTTGATAGGTGGTTTGCCCCCTCTCATGCTCAGTTTGATGCTGGGCTGCCCAGGGGGTTGGTGGGAGCTCTCTCGTTAGGGATGTTAACGAAGGAAGGTCTTGGGCTGCTGGGGGAAGCTGAGGTTTTCATTAAGAGGTAGGTCTGAATTTGGAATTGGCCTCATTTCCCTGAATTTTTGCTTGCTTATTAACACAATGTGGATTTGACTTCTGGGTTTTTTTGTCTTCTCTTTCTTTGTGTTTAATCCCTGATATTTCTCAGCCTCACTAAACAATTAGCCTTGAGATCCAGCATGTGGGATACAGGGGTGACCCAGTGGCGACACATCCCTGACTTGCCATGCTTTGGCTTCTCAGTGCACTGCCTTTTTCCTTAGCTGGGGAATAAAACACCCTATAAAAAGGCCAGCAGATTCTCCAAATGTGTGGAAACAGCAGCAAATCCTCCCTCAGCCTGTCGGGTGGGTCTTGTAAAATCCATTTTAAATCGGATCGCCGGGTTTATTTCCCTGTAGGTGGCTCAGTTGCTTGCCAGGTTGGCTTGGTGGTGTTGCTGGTGCTGTTTGCAACCCCTCCTGTGAGATCCTTGGGTCTCCCCTGTGGCTCAGCCCTGCTCCTTTGTCCCCTGAAGCCCCGGTGTCGGAGGGGACGCCGAGCAGTCCATCCTGTTTTATAATAACAGGGTTGCCCTTGCCCCATGGGCTGTTCTGCACCCTCCTATTGCCAAAGAGGGAAGTATTTATCCTTCCCTCCCCATCTGCTTCACCTCCTGAGAGCCTCAAAGGAATCCTCTGTCTCTCCATTTAACTGACATGGCAATTTCTTGGGAGAAGGGTGGGATTTTCCCCCCTGAAGATGCTGGTTTCTGGGAGCAGTGTGTTTAGCAGAAGCTTAGTGCAGGGAGATGAGCTCTCCCAGTGCTCGCTGCCAACACCACACTGACAGCAAATCCGAGAGACACCGGGCACTGAGCTTAGTGATGGTCCATGGGATTTTGGGCAAGGAGAAGACACGCTGCCTCGAAGCCTCAAAGCCAGTCTTTGCTGGGCTCTGGCAATGCCCTTTGGACCCTTGGGTACCATTCTCAACCCCATCCACACTGCACAGGGCGAGGAGGGGGTACCTGCAGAGATTGATGGGTGTTTGCCCTCCCTATGTGATATCTTCTACAAAACCCCAGTGATTAATTCAGGCACGATCTGAATTGCTACGCCCAAGCCCTCTCCATGGGTGTGGAGGCAAGCACTTGAGCTCTGTGCTTGCTTTTCATAAATCTTGCTCTTTCCCGTGCCCCTTTTCTGCTTTGTTCAGCAGGTCTTTGTCTCCAGCTCGCCCCTAGGAAGTAAAACAGAGCCCTTGGTGCTATCTGCATATTCATCTCAGCTCGGGAGAGGCAGTGGCCTGATTCCTCCAGCGCAGGTCAGGGAGCCAGAAACCTCTGCTATTGTAGTCCTGATGCTGCCGAGGGCTTTCTTGACCTCGGTGCTTTTGTTCCTTTACCTATAAAATGGGATTAATTAGCACTGCAGTGCTGACGAGCCAGGTGCTGGGACACCCTGTCACGGGTGAGGGCGTTTGGGGTTGTGTCGGGCAGGTCCGTGCTGCATGGCCAGAGGGTTTTCTGGCCAAGCTTATCCATGTAAACTCCTTTTTTCTCACCGTTGAGACAGGAAAAATATTCCCTCTATTGTTGGGATTGCTGTTTAGCCAACAGATCTGCCTTGAACTTCTCTTTACTGTGATCCAGCCCTGCTCCTGGGCGTTATTTGCTCGCTGGTTAACTCCATAGTTGGCAGCTCTCATCAAAGGCTTTGCTCTGGTGATTACACGGGCTCGTTTGGAGGCAGCAGAAGGATTTTGTTGATGGGATTAAGCGAGTGGACGTACCAGAACCACACTTTTATTGTGTCAGACACACAGTGCCTGTTCCAGCTGAGCAGCTCAGCTGCTGGGGGCTGAGATCGGGAGGAGAGCATCACTTGCAGTGCTCATGCCCATGTTGAGATGGGGTGAGACACCTCAGTACCCTGCTGGCTCACAGAGAGAACTCACTGCCAAGTCAGCAGTCTGTCTGGGTGCTCTGGGTATCGATTTGAATTAAACCTTGGCCACCAGGTCTACGCTAAAACAGAGCCTTTTCCAGCACGTTCTTCTTTTGGCCTGGAAATCAGTGCCCTGGAGCCCCTCTCCACTTCAGATGGAGCAGCTCGGGGCTGCTCGTGACTCACCAGCATCCCTCTGTCAGCTGAGGACTGGGGTTGGTCAATTCAGGCTGCAGAATAACTTGATTTATTGCTAAAATCAAGTTTTTCCCCACCTTTCCTCCTTACCCTGCCTGTGCTAACCCAAAGCCCACGTCACAGAACCAGGGGCTTGAGTGTGAGTTGCCTGGCTGGTGAACCCCAACCTTGACTTTGCATTTGCTGAACTTCATTTTCCTGAACACTAAAGCTTCATTCCTACAGCAAAACCTCGAGCCTGAATTTTGTGGTGGTGTTGGAAACCAAAATCTTCCCTGCTTGTGCTGCTGCTTGAAGCCACAAGAGGTTCCTGGTTCCTTGAAGCCACAAGAGGCACTGGAATGGGCTGCCCAGGGAGGTGGTGGAGTCACCGTGCCTGGGGGTGTTCAAGGAATGGGTTGATGAGGCACTTGAGGCCATGGTCTGATGGTCAGGAATATGATGGGATAAAGGTTGGACTTGATGCCCCTGGAGGTCCCTTCCAAACATGATTCTATGGTCTTCATGGACCAGCATGGGAATTATTGGAGTCTCTCGAGGTGCCGGTGGTTCTGGCAGGAGGTTGTGTGGAGCAGTGTCTGTCCCTCCACGGGCTTTTGCCAGGGTTGTTTCTTGGAATCAAAGCTCCTGCAGTTTGCCTTCCCTCTCACACCACTCCCTGATCCTCTTGCCCCTTTCCAAGAAGATAAAGGTCTCCAAGATCCCGAGTTGCCCCAAGTTTCACGGGATGTGAAAGGGAGAGGAAGGACCCTGTGAGCACCCTCGCCAAAGGCAAGAAAGCTCCAAATCCTGGAGGCTACGGGGGTCCAACCCCCCTGTGTGATTGCAGCAGGCAGAGGAGGCTCAGCCAGGTGGGAAATGACATTTTGCTGCTTCCCGAGCTGCCTGGAGGAGGTGGATGTGATCCAGGGCTCTCCTGGCCGAGGAAGCCGTGCGCCGGGTCGGACTCGGACACGTGGGCACCTCGGGGACTGCGGTTTCCTCCGTGTGGACAGCAGTTTAGTGGGAATTGTGCTGGGAGCAGCTGTTTGGGTTCCTACACTGCAAAGAGAAGAGTTTCTTTTAAAAATAAACAATCCCAGACCACAGTGAACGAGCATCTAATGTCAAAAAATCAGGGATTAAATCACCCGGTGTGTTTGGGTGCATCCTAATTTTGTCAGCAAACCCTTCTCGAAGATATTTCCATGCTTTACATGTAATTATTTTCCCTGAGCAGGTTTTCTGGGCTGTTTGGACCTGGAAATGGGCACTGGGCTGGGATGAAAATGTAAATACAGAAGCGCTGCTTTGGGGTTTGTACGTTCAGGCTTATTTTTCATACAGTCAAAACTGGACCAGTTTTAGATGAGTAACGTGTGTCCTCCTCATGGTTCAGCTGTAAATTTGCCTTCTTTTGCCTGAAACTCTCTACAAATGAACCAATTTTAGTGCCTTTGGGAGGTTTTGGAGGTGTCAGTAAGGAGCACCGTGTCATTTTTTTTTCAGTCTGTCCTCAAAATACTGAATTCAAAAAAATACTGAAATACTGCAGCTTCCCAAGCGCTGCCGTGAGCTCCCAGACCTTCTGCACCATCCTAACGAAGGAGGGAGGTGACAATTATTTCCAGGATCTGCCATTGTGTGTTTTACTTGGCGTTATCAAGCAATCCTTGCTGATGAATCATCACAGGCAGGTTTGGCTCCGGACCGAAAAATCACATTTTCTGTGCAAAAACCGTTTGTCCTTGGACAACGGGTGTTGCAACAGGAGAAGCATCTGCCCCTTTGCTTGTAAAACCCCTCGGTTTTCAAGTCTTTTATTTGCTTTGAGGGAGTTTTTGCCTTCGCTTTGAAACGAATCCTGGTGATTTGTTTTTGCTATAGAGAAAGTTCAGGCGAGAATCATTTGAATTAAGGGCTCGCAGGGAGCCGGCAGAGGGAGTGTGTGAGCCCCAAATCCCCTTGATTCACAGCCCCACCAAATTCAGGGTGATTTCAGGAGAGGGGATGGATCACGAGAGCAAATCTAGACACAACCAGCTGATTATTGCACCCGAGCAGAACAATTTTCAGGTCTAATTTGGGTTGAAGTTACTAAAATGAGCCTTTTTGCATCAAGAAAACCCCAGCTGGGGTTGATATCACAACTTAAAACCCTCCAAGAAAGCTGAAAATCAGTAATGATGTGGAGAGATTACTGAGATCTCGGAGCTGGGGGTGTGAACGTGGAGGCTTGATTATTTTATCAGGGAAATAATAAATCTATTCAATGCCTAGCATGATTAAATCGGGGGCTCGTTGCCCACCAGCATGTGTGTGAGCCTAAATAAGCAACGAAACCACTGCTTTTGTGCTGCTAGGGCTTATTAAGCCGGATTTCAACAGGTTTTAAACAACTTAAGCTGGTTTAAGGGTAATAAGGCTGTCAAAAGGAACCAGAAAGTCCCCAAATCCCATTTGTTAGGGATGTGTTTGGTTGGACGCCGGAGATCTCTGCTCGTTTTGGTGTTCTCCTCCCTGGAGACGCCCTCGGTGCCTTCGCTTTTCAGTCTGGTTCTTGATTTGTGAATATTTTATGAAGCTTTTAAGCTGTTTCTGAGGTTCCATCCCATTTATTCCATTAGCACATTCAAGTGAGGGGTTTTGCTGTGCACACCTGAAGCGCAGCATCTCTGGACTCTGCCATTGCCTTTTGTTCTCGTGGCTCACACACTAACACCAGCTCTAGAAAACACATCCTGCCTGGGTCTGTATTCCTGGAAGAAACCATTTTCTTCTCATTTTCAGTGCTTTAATTTTCTAGGAAGATCAGGCAGAATTTATTTTGGGGTTGCTGTGCTGTTTGGGCAATAAATCCTGCTGTGTAACATTCCATTACTAATTGTTTGGGCTTTTTTTTATCCCGAAAGCTTGGATTAAAAATGAGCAGGAATCTGGAATAGCTCAGAGTCAGCTCCTCATCATCGGGGTGGGAGGGATTTCTGGTAACTATAAACCCTTTTATTGCAATAAGAGCATTTAAAATTCAGTTGGAATCGTGCTGTTTCACAGCACTGGAAAGCAAAGTCACTGAACTTGGAATTTGCCTCTGGAGTCTCCATAAAAACCCTGGTGTAGCGTTTGATACGCTTGAATTTTCCAGCTCGCAGGTGGAATTTAGGAAACCTTTCTTTTGGTGGGCCTTGTATGAAAAGAACAAACCCAATTTCCTGTGGAAAGGCAGCAGCCGGAGGGAAAAGCCGTGCTTCAAAGAACTGGGAATTGCCTGGTTTGCAGGGATAAGAAGGCCAGCGTGGTGCAGGTGTCCCCGAGGTCTCGCTCCTTCGCCTGCGCGCGACGCTCGGCGCAGCACAGTCAGGATATTGCTCAGCATTCAGCTTCCCAGGGGCTTTGTTGGCCTTTTTTGACTAAAATCTACTTTTTTTTCTTTTTCCCATGCAAATGCTTTGGCTCTAACTGGTGCAAGCTGTGGGGGACTGGAAATGATGTCCTATTTAAGGGTGTTTATCCGCACCCCGAGTCCCGTGGCTCCCGCAGACCTTTTGCTCCCTGTGCTGTTGCTTTCATAAAATAATGTGCTTCTACCTAGGAAATATGCTTTATTTTTCCTCTGTTTTTACTAGGAAAGGGCTTGGAGCTCTTTGTAGAGCAACTGATAGCAGCAAAAGCCAAACTGGAGGGGGAGAAGCTGCCATCTCAGTCCTTGCTGGCACGGCTGCGCGAGGCAGACAGCAAAATATCACACCAAGAGAACCCTTCCTGATACAGAGAGGAATTTATTTAAGGAAAGCAGCCTAAAACTTACCTTAAATGTGTCTGTCTGATGGAGTAGGCTTATTTTTTTTTGTAAACTGGGTAAGAGAATAAGCCTAAAAGGTCTAAATGTCTCCCTAAATTGCGATGGGGCTGTTGACAAGCAGAATAAGCAGTTGCAAGGGAAAGTCTGGAGTGGGTTAGAGGCAGTCGCTGTCTTCCACCCCTAAATTAATGCTGTAGCTCCTGATTGCCAAGTGCAATTAACCGTTCTGTTCTGCAGAGTCCCTTCCTCCCAGCCAGCCAGGGCTGGGTCCTTTCACACACCTTTATTATGTTTTTTTCCTGGGTGAGAACGGCTCCTAGGGTTCTGTTTGGAGAATTTTTTTGTGGCATGTGAAAATGAGCATTCTCTCATGACTAATGTGCTCTGAGTCAGTACTATTGCACAGCCTCTGATTTTCATTCAAGAACTTTTCCCTCGGAGGCTTTTTCCCCCTAAAATCTGTTGCCTTTTTTTTTTATTTAAAAAAAAAAAAGCCAGGTCAAAACCTCTGTGCTTCTTAAAGCACTTCTTAAAACAGCTGAGAGTTGCAGAGGAGAGGGGACAGCTCAGGATGGGAACCACTGATGCCACCCACACTTGTGAGTTGGGGTCCATGGGACCAGGAGAGATGCCAGCAGGTAGGAAAACCTTCTTGGGTCAGCTGGGGTTTTGCTGGAGCAGGGTGCCTGGTGTCACTCCCAGACTTAAACCCAGTGGGGTTTTTTTTTCTCCTGCGTTTGATATTCCTCGTCTGTTTGTTCCACTGCAGGGGATAGTAATTATTCTAGAAGAATAAATAACAGGTTCTTAAATAATTTCAGGAGGGGAGGGGGAAAATTGAAGTGCTCTGGAAGGAGGGAGAGAGTTATAAAAGGTTTTGCCAGCTGGCAGAGACGCAGGTTTTAGAGAGGACCAGGCAAATCTGATCAGCACTGGCAGAGCTCTGTTTCGATCGCCCTTCCAGCATTCCTTTACGTGTTATTTCAGGCAGCTGCCATCCCTCCTCGGTAGGGCTTTAGGCTAATTTCTGAATGCCATAAAAGCTGGAATATGAAGGCACTTCTCTGAGAGCAGGGGGGCTGTAAGGTGCAAAATATACTACGATGCTTTAAGGGGCTGGTGTTGCCCTTCACGGTGATCGGTCCAAGCAGGACGGGACTCCTGGATCCATCCCAGTCCCTTAATTGAATTGTGCGGACTTTTGGACGAGATGTGACTGCTTAAATCCCTTTACTGCGGCTCTTTGAGTGCTTGGAGATTAATTTTAGCTCGTGGACAAGCTGCAGTCTGGCTCGGTGCAAGCAGAGAGAGCCTGGAGAGCCAGGAGAAGTGAGAAAGCACCTACAGCATCGCCCTAAATGCAAACGGGATGGAAACGCTCGTGAATAAGTTGGAAAAACACTGGCACGGGGCTTTCTCCTGTGGATCTGCTGAATAATTGGGAATAAGAGCTGGCTGGGATGCTTTAGCTCCCTGTCACCACCTGTCTGGCTTTCTTTAGCCTTTTTCCTTTTAGGATGTTGGAGCAGGGTTATGGAAAGGGCTTTTTCGTGGTTATTCCCAGCCCTCTGTTCCTGTGCCATAAGGGCAGAGTCTGCATCCCCAGCAGGTCAAGCTTGAGGGGTTATTTTGACAGCAACTTGCCTTTTGGGAGTTGACTTTATTGCTAGTTTTGTTTTCCTTAAAAAAACCCAACAGAGCATGGGGGTGAAAACTTGGGGGGTGGTTATTCCTTGCTAAAAAACTTGGGGGGTGGTTATTCCTTGCTAAAAAACTTGGGGGGTGGTTATTCCTTGCTAAAAAACTTGGGGGGTGGTTATTCCTTGCTAAAAAAACTTGGGGGGTGGTTATTCCTTGTTAAAAAGCTTGGGGGATGGTAATTTCTTACTAAAAAAACCTAAATGAGGGTATTTGAATAATTAAAGTAGTATTAAGTGGTCCACTAAGACCAGGCAAAACTCGGTGCAGCTTCTCCATGCCTAGATCAGTGCGAGCAGGTGCTGTTTGAAGCATCGAGGGGTTTCCCTGCTCCTCCTGCCTTTTTAAAATTGGCCTTAGAGGTGTCTTTCTCACCCCTGAGCTGTTCAGTGGCAGTGATTAACTCGTGGTGTTGTGTTGTTCCCAAGCCTTGCTCTAGAGGATCAAAATTGGGATTTAATAATTGGGGAATAAACCCCAAACCCTTGCTAGGTGGGCGTTCATTCCTGCACTTCTCTGCTGACTTCCCCCAGCAGGTTTGGGACCTTATTTAAAGGATAAATAAAAGCTGTTGGGAAACACATAATCTTTGCTTCTAAACCTTAACAACACAGCAGATGTCTTGTGTGAACCTGTTGAGCCCAGGCTTATGCTCGCCGTTGTCACCCGCAGGTGTCCCATTGTACCTGAGCTGGATGCAAACTCACTCCTCTTTGGTTTCCCAGCACGTTTGTAGGGTGTGAAACTCCTCCTGCTCTCCACCAGGCTGGATGTGCTTGCTGCTCCCTGCTTTCCCAAGCACCCAGCCAGGGACCGACCCTCATTCCTCCCATCTCCCCAGGCTGGAGCACCGGCAGCCTGTGGCTCCCTGCCACGCTGTGTCAAAAACCAGCACATACCCTTCACAACCACAGATGGTTTTGCTTGGAAAAGCCCCAACCCTCTGGTTTTTAATTATTTTTTTTTTTAGTGCAGCTCTGCTCTTTTATTTATTTTTTTCCCCAGTTTCCCATTTCTTACTCTTTGGGAATCTGTGTGTGCTCTGCTGTGTAATGCAGCTCGCTGGCAGCGCTCGTGTCGAAGCGTTTGGGTTTCAGCCTCCCCCTGTCACAACATTGACTCTGAGAAGGATTTCTGACACGGGAAAACGTTAGGATCTCTGTTAGGATGAGAACTGCAAGTTTCATTTTCATGTGGTTTCTACCGAAGATTGACAGCCCCCAGGATTTTCTAAAGCTGCTTCATCAGGAAACGTGACAAAAGTGGAGAGTAATGCTCTTGAATGTGATTTTTCTTTGGAGCATGAATTAGTTGTCATGACAAGCTTCTCTGCTCCATGTCTCCACCAGCTGCTATTCCCATGGCTCCTTAGCTTGGTGTATGCCGGGATGGGGAAACCCTGGGTTAAGCTGGTGGAGCTTGTAACAGCTTCATTCGTTCCTGGTAGCCAGGTAACTTCAGCTCCTTCCAGCTGTATTTTCTGTGATACCAAGAGTTTGGTGGAGATAAGATGCTATCATTTATAACCAACATGGTGCAAGGTACATTGGGCAAAAAGCTGGGTCTTGTCTTCCCTGAGGAGTGGGGTTGCTTCCTGGGCTTGCTGTCCCATGGGCTGTGTTGATCTGTATCCCATCATCCTGATCCTTCTGGGACCTGGGGATGGTTGGGCAACCTCTGCCTTGTGGCATCAGGAGAATTGCAGCATGGTGGGGTTGGAAGGGACCTCTGGAGATCATCCAGTCCAACCCCCCTGCTCAAGCAGGGTCACCCAGAGCAGGTGGCACAGGATGGAGTCCAGGTGGGTTTTGGATGTCCCCAGGGAAGGAGACCCCACACCTCTCTGGGCAGCCTGGCCCAGGGCTTGGTCACCCTCAAAGGAAAGAATTTTCTCATGTTCAGGTGGAACTGCCTGTGTTCCAGTTTGTGCCCATTGCCTCTGTCCTGTCACTGGGCACCACTGAGAAGAGTTTGGCCCCATCCTCCTGACACCCCCTGTAGATATTGTAAAGTGTTGATGAGGTCCCCTCTCACTCTTCTTTGCTCCAGGCTGAACAGCCCCAGGTCCCTCAGGAGATGCTCCAGTCCTCCCATCATCTCTGTAGCCCTTCACTGGACTCTCCAGTAGCTCCTTGTCTTTTTTTTTAACTGGGGAACCCAGAACTGGACACAATTCTCCAGATGTGGCCTCACCAGGGCAGAGTAGAAGAGGGGAGAACCTCCCTCGGCCTCCTGAAGGCACCCTCACGCTGAGTGAGGTGGGAGCTGGGAGCATGCCCTGGTTTGGGTCCTTCATTAGAACATGCTGTGCTGGGAGAAGATGAAAAGGGAATTTGGAATTGCAGCTTCTGGAGAAGAAAGCCCTCGTGTCATCCTCCTGAGCTGCTGCTCTGCTTTGAGCTATCGATACACGCGCGCTCACGGGGCGGTTGTATCCCTTGGTCTTCAGCCAGTGGTGTCAGAAGGGAAAACCATCACTGCCCTCCCCAGAACAGGTCTCTGCTCCCTGGGAAAAGGGGCCCAGGGATTTGTTTTGCAGTCTGGGTCTGTCTGTGTGCAGCCCGTGCCAGCTGGCTGGGTTGGACACGGCCGCTCGTTACGATGGATTTATTTCACCATGGGGTGTCATCGATACGTTACCTTATCCTGGAGATGTTCTCAATAGCTGGAGATGCAATATTTGATATTCCAGCCTTTCCTCAACTGTAAATCCCGTGGGGGTTTTTCTTTCCTCACCTACTGTCAGTAAGCAGCTGTGGCCCATAAGAAAAAGTGGGGTCTTGAGGGAGAATGGGACAGGGATTTTTCACACACACACCCTGTGTGCTGCTGAAAAGTTGCTTGAGGTAAAGGAGACTTGCTGGCCAAACTGGTTTTGTGGGGAAGGAGGGGCTACAGAGCTGTCACTTCCATCCTGTCTCACCTCCTGTTGCTCTCGATCCATGGGGATCCCTTTCCCCACCATGCAAACCACCCGAGGCCACGAACGTGGCACCGCGATGCCTTCTCGTGCCCAGCAAGGGAACAGGGCTTGGGGAGGCTGCAGTTCCTCCAGTGGGTGGATTTTTTTGCTCTCTCTGGTACCATCTGTAGGCACTAATAGGGCTGAGAGTGGTGAGAGGTGGAGAAGTCACCTGGGAGAACGTTGTGCCAATGGAGAACGTGCTTCAGAGCTTTGCAGGAACCACATCCTCAACTCAGGGGTTTGCAGGGGTAGAGCTTGGTGACCTTTGGTGCCACATGCATGGCTCGCAGATGCATTTCTGATGCTGTTCATTTTCTTTGTGACCTTACCATTGTCTTTCTTTCCCCCCTGTGAAGCTGGGAAGTGGAATGCCATGGCCAGTTCCTCGGACAGTGATGATGACGGTTTCATGGCCGTGGATCCAGAAGACGCCGTGGTCGAAGGAACGATGGAGCAAGATGACGAGCAGCACGCTGAGCTGGAGCTCGAGGAGACCAGGCACAACAGATCAATGCTGGAGCTCCCAGAAGAGGTTTTGGAATATATCCTCTCCTTCCTCTCACCCTATCAGGAGCACAAAACCGCTGCCCTTGTCTGCAAACAGTGGTATCGACTGATCAAAGGTACAACCAGCTGCAGTGGGAGTGTGTTTTTTAATGGTGGGAGCACAGATTCATGTCCTGGCTGCTCTCTGCTCTGCTTTAGCCTTGCTTATTGTTTTTCCCCTTTAAATAAAAAATTCAGCTTCTATTTCTTCAGAAAAGCAGCAACAGCTGTTGGGTTGCTCGCTTTGCGTCGCTTCCCGCGTTGACCTTGTGCTCAGGCTTCCCCTCCACCATGCAACACAGACCCCATTGCCCCTGTCCCATGTCTAACGTGGCTGGCATTGTGCTTGGGTTGTGTCTTGCTCAGTAATTAATGTTCCTAAAGCTGCTGCTGAACAAAACAGCCTCTGGTTCTTAGAATGGTAGATAAGTGGTATATAAAATCTACCTATTCAGGCTTCCTGAAAGAGCAGCCCTGAAATACAGATACTTCACGTTGCCTCTGTGCAGCATTAATTCTGCAGCCTCGTGGGGATATTTATAGCTAGGTACATCTGATACAACAAGCAGGTAAAATTTGGACAAGGGTACAAGCAGAGCGCTCTGCTTGGGTGTTTTTTGAGTACATTGGAGGATTTCTGCTGTGTTTCTATCGGGGAGGTGCGTTGTGGTTGCAAGCTTCATTAAAAAACCAAGCAGCTTCTGAGGAGGCCACGGGGTAAATCTGTAGGAAGTGAGGCAGGCTGCTGCACGAGGGCAGCTTGTTCCTTCTGGAGAGCAGAGAGCAGGCACGGGGTGAGAAGCACCTTTGGCAGGTGTGTGGGGTGATGTCTCATTTGTGGACTTCTCTGCACATGTGAAAGGGCTGCTCGGGTTCCAGGCATTCTCTGCCCTGCCCAGGGCTGAACAAGCTGGAGGTTAAAACCAACAAAGCTCCTTCAGGAGCAAGCATTGCACAAAATTACTCATTTTTTGCATGATTTTGGGGCAGCAGCAGCCCACACTGCTGTTAAAAAGCTTTTCAAGTGTCCACAGCCCTTGAGCTGCTGCTTGGCTGTGCTTTCTCACGCGTGCCTGTTCCTGGAGCGGCTTGGAGAGATGCAGAGGATGCAGCTGGAGTGAACCAGCACCTGGTGATTCACCTCCAAAGAGCCTGTGGGAAACATCCCTGGAATGGAAGGGAGGGATGAGCAGCCCGAGGCAAGACATGGCATGGGAATGAGTTGTCCGAGTCTCAGGGGACGAGTGCTGCTGGGCCATTTTTGTGGCCATTATAGCAAAAAAAAAAAAGGGAGTGTGATTGCAAACCTGAGTGCTGAGAAGCAGAGAGGTCGCCCGAGGTAAACACTTGATTTGTTTTCTTCTGGTTAATTTTTCCTGCTTGTCAGGATGCATCTGCTGGGAAACCCAACAGCTCCGATTGCATTTCCCGCGTGACTCGGGCACCAGCTGCTCGTGGACCCCGGGGTTCTTATTTTAAAAGACTTCCTGCTTTCCCTCCTGGAACAGGGGTGTTCCTGGCACGGGGCTTTCAGTAAGCAAATTCCTGGGGGGAAATAAAAACCTCTTGGCAGGTTGTGGCATCCTCAGGGCTGCTGTAGCAGACACCACCAAGCATCTGCTGAGCCGCTGGAGTCGTAAATCTTCACCAGACCCTTTCCTTTCCACAGGGAGCAGCCTCTGGCCCCACTCAGCACAGACACATGTCCTCTATACACCAAATTAACTGCAGCTCTGGGGCTGGCCTGCTCTGCAGAGAAGCTGTTGGCCAGATCCTCCCCTTTGAGGAGGAATATTTTCACCTTGGACACGCTGGCTTCCATCACCGATGTCTCCTCTCGTGTTTATTTTAGATTCCTGCCCAGTAGCTGCTCTTAAAAATTCATTCTTGAACGTTACTTGTCCTCAAAGGTGCATTAAGGGAAGAGCAGCTGCTCCTCTGGGGGGTGACTGGAGGACAGCAGAGGAGGCTGAGAAGCAGCTCACCTTCCACAAAGGCTTTGCTTTGCCAGGCTAGAGGTGGAAGGTATCGGAAACGTCTGCTGAGTGCCTGTTCTTTATTCTCTTTAATCCTCTGAATTTCCACCAGTGTATTTATCATCTAAATAGTCATAGAGTCATAGAACAGGTGGAGTTGGAAGGGACCCTCCAGGATCATCGAGTCCAACCCCTGTCCCTGTGCAGGACACCCCAGGGTCACACCATGTGCCTGAGAGCATCACCCAAACGCTGCTGGAGCTCAGGCAGGGTTGGTGCTGTGCCCACTGCCCTGGGGAGCTGTGCCAGTGCTCCACCACCCTCTGGGGGAAAAACCTTCTCCTGACACCCAACCTGAACCTGCCCTGGTTCAGCTCCTGCTGTCACCCCCAGTCCTGTCACTGTCACAGGAGTGAAGAGATCGGTCCCTGCCCCTTCTCTTCCCCTTGTGAGGAACCCATGGACTGCAGTGAGGTCACCCCTCAGCCTCCTCTTCTCCAGGCTGAACAACCCAAGTGCCCTCAGCCACTCCTCACAGCTCATCCCTTCTAGGCCCTTCCCCACCTCCTCTGGATGTGCTCCAGCAGTCTGATGTCCTTTGTGAACTGCAGAGCCCCAGACTGTACATCTTCAGACAGGGTGGGTTTTAAATCCAAATATGAGAAGGCTTCCACTACTCTCACAACTCCTCAGGAGGAAGCCATGGACTGCCATGAGGTCCCCCCTCAGCCTCCTTGGGGTTCTTTGACTGCTGTCACACTGCTTGCACACTGTGCAGGTGAGGTTCATCCCTAATGTGCCCCGAATTTTGCTGACACCTCCTTTTCCCCTAGGTGTGGCCCACCAGTGCTATCACGGCTTCATCAAAGCGGTGCAAGAAGGGAACATCCAGTGGGAGAGCCGCACTTACCCCTACCCTGGCACCCCCATCACACAACGCTTCTCACACAGTAAGTACCTGCTGGGGAGAGCTCTGCTCACCCTGCTCTGCCACGGCCAGCCCAGGGCTCTCTGCTGTGTCACTGGGGACCCAGCAGTGCTGCAGCAGAGGGGGACGTGCAGCTCTGCCAACACAAGCACTGGGCACAACAACAGGGACACTCAGTAGCTGCTCGTTGTGGTTCTTGGCTCGATGTTCCTAGGAAATGTTAATGGAGCTGAGGGTGGGATTTTTGGCTGGCTGGGTTTGCAGGTTTTACATCCAGGCTTCTTCCTGCAGCTCCCCGTGGAGCCCAGGCTCTGGTGGGTGCCCCCCACCCATGGAGCCCAGGCTCCCTGTGTGCCCTCTTCCGTGGAGCCCGGGCTCCGCGGGTGCCCCCCCAGTCGAGCCTGGGCTCCGTTGCCCATCAGTAGAAGCCTCCCCCCATGGTGACTCGTGGCCAGTGGCTATCAGAGCCGATGGGTTCACGTTCCCGCAGCGCTCAGGGACATCGCTGGCTGCTTTTCCAGCAGATGGGCTTCCACATCTGTGAGTAATGTAACCTGGAGGACAAATTGTGACAGTGGCTTGTTTCAAAGTGAAACAGAGAGCTGCAGGTGAGCAGCATTGAGGCAGGAGTGTTTGCTGACAGGAGCCAGCTGTTCCATTGACAACACCGCTAAACATCTGGTGGGAATTTTTGCCCTGCTTCCAAATGTCTGGAAGAGAAGAGGAAAAGCATTTCCCTGGAGGGAAAGATACTCAAATAAAACCTGTTGTGTGTACTGCAGTAGCACCGAGCTGCCTCAGCCTGCTCTGCCAGGCAGCGGACTCAAATATGATAAAAATCCAGTCCCCGTGGCTCCGTGGTGGAGCTGGAGCCCTCCGGGAGTTGGTTTTTCCAGGGAGCAAATTCTGTTTTCCTAAAGGTGAACAAACGCGGCGCCATCCCAGAGCACACGGGGTGACACTTCCATACCCCCAGTAATGACTTGTGCAGCAACAGTTGCACTGCCTTCTGCCAAGACAGGGCCAGGAGACACTGCAGGAAGCTCTGGTGAAGTCGTTGTGCTCTTCAAAGGTTCCCTTGGCCTCCTGAAGATGTAAAAAGGCACCACTGTTCGGGGCCGGGTCGTAAGCGGCCGTGAAGGGACCTCCAGGGTCATCAAGTCCAACCTTTATCCCATCATATTCCTGCCCATCAGACCATCAGACCATGGCCTCAAGTGCCTCATCAACCCATTCCTTGAACACCCCCAGGCACGGTGACTCCACCACCTCCCTGGGCAGCCCATTCCAGTGCCCAACCACCCTCCCAGTAAAGAACTTCTTCCTAACCTCCAACCTAAACTTCCCCTGATGGAACTTGAGGCCATTTCCTCTCATCCTGTCATCAGCATTTTGGGAGAAGAGACCAACACCAGCCTCACCACAACCTCCTTTTAGGTAGTTGTAGAGGGCAATAAGGTCTTGAAGATTTGTGTGCATTTTCCCCTCCATTTTGCAGCCTTTTTGCTTTAAAGCTTTAAGGCCAGCTAGAAATCACCTAAAAAAGGCCCAAATATTGCACCACGGACCACTGTGTGTGCTTCCACTTATTCTGCTGCCCACCAGGGGCTTTCTCTGAACGTGCTGCTGTTCCACTCACTCCACAATGAGCTGTTTTACCAAAGCCACTGCTCTTGGAGCACATCATCTGTATTAACCTCATCCCTGCTCTGGTCAGCCCCCGGTCACCGCAGAAGCGTTATTAATGCACTTTATGTGCAGGAAGCTCATCTGGATTAACTCGTTTGCTGACTTAAACTGATTTTTTTTTGAAGCAGCTCTCCAGATCTGCGGCGTCTGCTTTCCCTCCAACAAAGCCCTGCTTTGGTGTTTGTGGGTGGATTCCAATGCTCAACTGAAGCTGCGAATGATTAATCGCCGAAATTCAACCTGAATTTCTAAACCCGTGACCTAAAATACTAAGATGAGGGGAGCCAAGGTGGAGGAAGAACAGGAAGGGAGGAGGGGGTGAGGGAGGACTCACAAACCTCTTCTTTGAGGCCATGGTCTGATGGTCTAATGGTTAGGAATATGATGGGATAAAGGTTGGACTTGATGACCCTGGAGGTCCCTTCCAACCATAATGATTCTATGATTTAGGGGTGAGTGATTTGCCAGGGTTTGTGGGAAGACGTCATCTACCAGGCATGAGTCATTTGAAGTCAACAGGCAGCAGTAGCTGGCTTCAAAGAAGAGGCCGGGGCTGTTTCTCTTCCAGGATTTATTAGAAATATCCCAGAAATGCTCGCACGGAGCACAAAAGGACACGCGAGAGGATTTTTAAATAGCCAGAGGTCACGATGCCTCCTATCAATTCCAAAGGGAGTAATAGGGAGACCGTTTGATAAGGAATAATTTATGGACATTGCTGCCATCTCACGGGGTGGGAGCGTTTGGCAAAGTCTTTGATCATGCAGCAACTGATAACAAACTTTATGGATGAGCTGTAGAATTCCAAAAGGATTTGAAGCTGCGGAACATTGTACTGGATCAGTGACACCATTTTTTAGATCTAAACGTACTGGAAGAAATAATTCCCGTGTAGATTTGGGAGCTGAACACCAGGTATAATGTTTGCAGGAGTCATCTAATTCATTTTTAGCCCTAATGAACCTGCAGACACCATAACAGGACGATGACTCATGGGGTGAAATAACTGCCCGCAATCGGAAAGCGATGTCAGGAGGCGCAGGAATGCAGGAACTGGGAAGCAGCAGAGGAATGCCGACCGTTGTGTCATAAATATTGATCCTTTGATGGAAGAGTGACTCATTTTAAATACTGATTATTTTCTTTCCATGCAGCCTGGGGAGCACGGTACCAGCGTGATGACTAATTAAAACAATTTCGTGGGTTTACCCTGGGAGGCGAGGGAGAGGTAGAAGCTGGAATGTTGTTTGTTTTACGGGGTGGGATCCTTTCCTACCAGAGCTACGGCTCTTCCCATCACCCAGCTTTGCTCAGTGTATCACTGCCTTGAGTCCCTGTGCTGTGAGGAGCAGGAAAATGCTATTTTAGAGGATAAGGAGTTAGATGGGGGATTAATTTTTCCCCCTGAAGACATGGAGAGCTGGGCTCGCTGAGGTCTGATGAGTTTTTATCGTGCCTCGACTTGCGTTGGTGTAAACATCTGTGCCAGCCAGCAGGACCGGGTGCTTTCATCTGCAGCCCGACCTCCTTGGCGCCACCATCCTGCCCTGGCCCTCGTGCCAAGCACGGTTGGGCGTGGAGAGCTTTGCCTCCAACGCCCAGCCCCACGTTGGAGGGAGCAGTGCCAGCAGCAGAACGTTACCGCGCTTGGCGGGGTCCTCCTGGGAACACCAACACCCAGGGCTGTCAACCCTGGGTTGGAAAGGGTTTTCTATAGCCAAGCTCATAGAATCATAAAATCATAGAACCATAGAATCATAATGGTTGGAAAGGACCTCCAGGGTCATCAAGTCAAGCTGCCTCCTTCCCCTCTGTCCGATGGGGAATCCGACCTTTGAACTTGGAGAGGTTCCTTTATTTGGTGTACTCCAAGTTTAAAAAGTCAGTGCCCTCTTATTATTGCAAAGGGCATGTGTTTGCATTCACTTTTCCCTTCCCAGTTGATCTTTATTTCAGTTCTCTCGTGCTCTGGGTGAAAGTTTCTGATGCTTTGCTGTGCAGCACACGGGGGGAACAGGAACACGTTCAAAACCAGCTGGCTTTGCAGTCTGTTTGGGTATCAGTGTCTGCAAACATCAGAAATGTTTATTCTCTTCATTTTCAATTACAAAGCTATCCCATCGCTGCACTACTAAAACTGGGACACACTGGATTTTACTGGGATTGTTTAAACAACCCACACATCCCTAAAAATCCATCCAGTGGTCTCCAGCTCCTGGTTTTCCACCCAAAAAAAGATCTGAAGGCAGCAGGGACTCGCAGCCTCATTTGTTCTCTACCTTTTCAAGGCTGGTATGAACTGGACTTTTCACTTGTGCTTTGTTTTTCCCCTAATTTTTCCCAAACTGACCCATCTTCCTCTGCTTCAGAAGCTTCAAATGGCTTGCTGAGGAGAAGCAGGAAAGCACAGCTTAAATTATTTTGGTCTAGCATTAAACTAGGGGCCGTGTGGATGTCGTGGTGCCTGGCTGGCTGGCCTGGGTCTTAAATGCAAATAGAGGAGAAGAATGCTGCCACCTCCCCTCAAAAGTAATAAATGAGCTGTGGTGGTGTGTGAAAGCCCTGCTTGGTGTGGGGAGGAGGTAAGAGGCTCCCGGCCTGTCATGGTTTAGATTTCTAAGGAAATGAAACCTCTCAAAGGTTAGGTAGAGAAAGGGCAGCGTTGCTTTGCACCACCTTTGAATTGCATGGGTGTAGGGTGGGAAGTGCTGGCTGGTGACCCCCTCCCCCCTTACAGAATCACAGTGTCAGGGATTGGAAGGGACCTCAAAAGCTCATCCAGTCCAACCCCCCTGCCAGAGCAGGGTCACCCAGAGTCCATCACACAGGAACGCATCCAGGCGGGGTTTGAATGTCTCCAGCCAAGGAGACTCCACAGCCTCTCTGGGCAGCCTGGTCCAGTGCTCTGGCACTCTCACAGGAAAGAAGTTCTTCCTGAGATTCACATGGAACCTCCTGTGCTCCAGTTTGCATCCATTGCCCCTTGTCCTATCATTGGTCATCACTGAAAAAAGCTTGGCTCCATCATCCTGCCCCTCACCCTTTACATATTTGTAACCATGTCTCCTTTTCTCCAAGCTAAAGAGACCCAGCTCCCTGGGTCTCTTTAACAGGGGATCAACAGGGAATCTGCATGACAAGCCCCAGCTTGGACAATGGGACCTTGGCAAAGGCCACCGGGTGTCCCCCCATGCCCCACTGAGCCGCGGCTTTGTCTGCGGGCGCCTGAACGCGCCGGTTTATGGCAGCGAGATGCACATCACTGGGGTGTGGATGGGGGGGCTGTGTTCCAGGGCTCCTGCACGCTGGGAATGCCACCCCCAGCCTGCAGAACTGGGGCTTGGATCGGTGGAAACCAGGGACATGCTTTGTCTAGGGCGAAGGTGGAAGCGGGGACTTCTCGTGGGGTTTGCTCCAAGTCATTCTCTCTTGCTGCCAGGAGTAGGTTATCAGCTCTTCACTCCAGATGCTCCTTTTTCGGCTTTTTGTTCCTTTTTGCTGCTGTTTCAAAGAGAAAAAAGCCTTGATGTCAACGCAGGCTCTGGAGCAGTCCTGTGTCCCATCAGGTCAGCTCATCTGACGTTGTTTTTGTCCCTTGGGTTGGGACCCATGGGTGTCCCATGCCCCTGTGAGCAGGGACACCTTCCATTAGACCAGGTTGCTCCAAGCTCCATCCAACCTGGCCTTGAACATTTCTGGGATATGGGGAGGTGCTTCAATTCTGAGAGGGATTCAGGCAGCAAGTCCTTTGAGATGAGTGCCAGGGGGATGTGGTCCATTTTTGGAAGGAAATTGGGTGCTTCTGGCTTTATCTAAGCATAGCCAAGCAGATGGGTGTCCTGCTGCTTCTCTGGCTGGTTCTAAGGGACTGCACATGGGATTTAGTGCTTTGGGACCATCCATATGCATGATTCCTGGGACCTGGAAACCATTAAATATGTCCTGGGAGATGCAGTAGCTAACAGAGCAACACCCTGACAGACAGCCCAAGGCTACATCTTGTCCTTCCTGCCAGCCACACCACAAACCTTTCTTTTGGCTGAAGCTCTGGGGGAAGAAAGAGAAGAATTTTACAGAAAACCCAAGAACTGAGAACTTCCAACTGTGTCTGGTCAAGGGAGGGTTGGATTTCAAACACATTGCCACCGCATACAGATCAGCAGAGCAGACAGCACCCAACTGAGCAGGGAGTGTGGGTGCAGAACCTTCTGCCCGATCACCCAGGCCAGGAGCTGAAGTCGCCTTCACTCCTCGATCCCCACTTGCAAACGTGAGAGCAGGTGCAAATGTGTCCATTAAAGCTGCCACCAAAGGATGAGCTTGTTCTGCCAGCGTCACCATCAGGCACTCATCCTGCTTCTTGTGAGCTAGGTGAGACATGGAGGAGATGCTGCTGCCTTGCAGGGATCTCAGGAACGTGAAAGGGTCATCGTGCAAAGTCAACGGGGCTCGTTGCTTTTGAGCAGGAAAGTGTGGAAATTGGGAAATCCTCTGCAATCACAGGGCTTTAACTTTCTGAACATGTCTGAGTCTTGCTCATCCTCCACTGCAGATAAGCTGAGCAAGTCCTCTCTGCTCTATCTCATGTTTAATTTACTTCTTGTCGGAGGTGCCTGGGTACCACGGGACTCTCGCTGCCAAAGGCAGAGGCTTTTTTTTTGCTGCAGAGTTTGGTTTGGGGCCAAAAGCTCTTTATTTTCCTGGGTATCTTTGAGGGGTTGTCAAGTGTTGCGTTCCCTCCCCATTCCCCTTCTCATTGCCTAATCCTAAGGGAATGCTTATGTAAGATCCGTGTGTTTCCATGGTGCTTTACTATGATGAGATCATAGAATGATCGAGGTTGGAGGAGACCTTCATCCAGATCATAGAATGGTCGAGGTTGGAGGAGACCTTCAAGATCATCCAGATCATAGAATGATCGAGGTTGGAGGAGACCTTCAAGATCATCCAGATCATAGAATGATCGAGGTTGGAGGAGACCTTCAAGATCATCCAGATCATAGAATGATCGAGGTTGGAGGAGACCTTCGAGATCGTCCAGATCATAGAATGATCGAGGTTGGAGGAGACCTTCAAGATCATCCTGTCCAACCACCTGCTGTCAGCTTTGGGACAAAGGAATAAGTGACCAGACCTGGGTACCCAGGCTGGTTTCTTAGTGGAATTTGGTGACCCTATAAACCTCAAAAGCTAGCTTAGAGAAGGTTAAGTGTGCTTAATCACAGCTAATCAAATTAACTGCAAGCTCCTAAGGCAGCTTTCTTTGCAGTGCCAGGAGCAGCTCTGCTCGAGGGGATGATTGCCTCGGCAGGTTCTTGCTGGAGGTTGCGCAGGGCAGGGAAAAGCTGGCCCGTGGTTTTGCTGAAATCTGCTTTTCTGGTGGAAAATGAGCCTTTTTTTGCACCAAAACCCCCAGAGGTCAGAGAACTGGCTAATCCATGCGTCTCCTTTGTTCCTAGGTGCGTGTTACTACGATGCCAACCAGTCCATGTACGTCTTCGGCGGCTGCACGCAGAGCAGCTGTAACGCTGCCTTCAACGACCTCTGGAGACTGGACCTGAACAGCAAGGAGTGGATCCGGCCCCTGGCATCAGGTGAGAGGTGCCAGATGTGCAATTCCCCCACTGCTTTATCAGAACTCACCTCGTCCTGGGGCCTGACTGCTCTGATTCTGTATTTCCCCATGCATTTTATCACTTTGACCATTTTTGGGGTTATATCCTCTTTTATTTTCCTCATATCCTCACACCTGCAGCACCACGCTGGGTCGTTCCTTTGTCTGGAGCAGCTGCTCAGTGCTGCTTTGTGCCATGCAGGAGGAGTGATGTTGATAAGAACCTGTGTTGATAAGAGTTGTTGTCCCAAAGCTGAGATTTTACAGTTTTTCAACAACTTCATAGCTGCCACTCCGGGTATTTTGAGGAGTGGAGGAGACATGCCCATGGCAGCTGGGAGAGCGTGGGAAAACAGGTACATTCCTGCAGTCCACGCGCTCCGAGCGGGGCAGGACAACACCACAAATGATTTCCCACACTGGTTTCTCTACTCCAAATGTCACCCACGGCGCGCTCGTTTTCCTTCCATTTCTGAATTTGACTGAAATAACTTGGAGCAAAGCAGGAGAATCGGGGGAAGCTCTTTGGGGGGAAGTCAGGCTTGAATGAGACGTTTTGGCAAAAGCTTTACGTTTTAATGAAGAGAGGGAAGAGCAGAAGGAGAAGGAGGAAGGGAGGGGGAGTCGGTGTTAAATCAGCCATTTCAGCAGAAGCTTTGCATTGAATGAAGAGTAGGAAGGAGGAAAGGAGCTCAGCATCCACCGCGTGCTCCTCGCTGACTGGTTTGCTCGGGTGCAGGCTCCCTCTGCCCCTGCTCCAAGTGCTCTAAGCACTGTGGATTACTCAGTTATTGTTTAAAGTCCTGTTTTCTTGCCTGACACCTTTTTCTGATGTGAAGCCCTCCAAAATCCAGATGTTTCTGCTTACTGGTGTTAGATGGGAATTGGTCAAGCGTCGCTTTGTAACATTAACGTGTAGCTGGCTGCTCTATGGCTGCTCACTGGTTATCACTCTACACAACAATTAATACTTTGATTTGATTTTTTTGCGCCTGCACCTCCACCCTATGATGCCTACAGGTGAGAATTAATGAGTCGTGGACTTAAAATGGAGGAAGAAAACACCCCGTGGCCTCTGTGTACGTGGAAACCTTCTCTTGCTCTTCCTCCTTCCCCGCCGGAGCGCTTTGCCTCTGCTCAGGGGTGGAGAAGAGGCCATGGGTAGCATAAACAGGATATACCGGGCGGTGCAGACCTCTGCTCTGACCCAGGACATCTATTCTTGCAGCCCAGGGAGTTCTTCCGTTGGCGTGAATGCGGGGCACGACTCGCAGCGGCGCTGAGCCCGGCCCCCGGCTCCGCTCCGTCACCCTCTCGGCATTTCGCAAAGTCAAGATTCTCTCTGCCTCCCTAACAAATACCACTGTGAGAAGAACGAGTCCTGTGGGAATATGTGTCAGAGTTAAGTCCCATGGGAAGATCCCCCGAGGAGATATTTCTGCGTGCTGTCCTGGGCGCGTGCAGCGAGATGGGATCGCAACTGAAACTCGAGGCGGCCGCGGCGAACAGAGAGCGCTCTTGTTCCTCGGGCTCCCCGGCTGATGAGTCACCCCACGCTTGTGCCCGTGGTGCTTTCTTACACATAGCTGCTTTTTTTTTTTTTTCCCCTTTCTTTTGGTGCCCTTAACCAGAGGGTTGGCACCCTCTGCCTGGGAAAGAATAGTGGCTGGAGGGGGCAAAAGCAGAGAGCTTTGAAACGCGGGAGTCGGTCGTAAATAAGGAGGGATTTGGGTTTTTTGAAAGAGCTGACGTTGATGGATGAACGAGGAGTTCCCACCCCTGGCCCTACAGACTTCATAGGGTAGGTCTTGCTCCCAAATATGGGCTTTTCCACCAGGAAAGCTTTAATCATGCTCTACTTGCACCCTCATTAAGCAGGGACATCTTATCTAACGAGACCTGGGTAGGGCCACCTAAAGGGAGCAGGAGCATGGTGTCGTGCCTTGGACACGGCTCAGGGGAGATGAAACAGCTTCATCCCCGCTCTGAAGGGCTTTTCCAGGAGAAAACACCCTTTTTTGTTGTTGTTTGTTTGTTCGTTTGGGTTTTCTGACTTGCAGGCATGAGATGACATCAGAGCTGGGTAATTCATCTCCAGCCTGAGCTGCAGCACTTCATCTAGGAGTAAATATTTAGCCTTCAAAGAAATAATTGGCCCCGTGTTTCTTTAGTCTCGGAGACGGAGGAGGGAGATAATTGCTTCAAAAAAAACCTAATTTTTGAGGTTTCAAAGTATTTTTGTGCTTGGATCTAAACCAATGGCATTGGCTTTCTGCTTATTAGGCTGGAGCAGAACAAGAGAGTTAATGCCTGGCTTTTATGTAGTGCTTTTTACTGGTGGGGCTCAACACCCTGCAAAGGAGGGTGTAAGGCAGCACAATCTCTATTTTGGGAATGTGAACAGGAATGCCTCTAAACTCTTTCTCCCTCAAACTCTTTTGGCCACTTTGGAGCAATTTCCACCCCCTTCACTCCCACGCAGGAGCCTCTCTGGAGCAGGAGGCGAGCGGTAATTAATGGCCCGTATTATGTGGGAAGCCAGGGTAGGTGGTCCCTGGGAGGCAGGAGCCTCTCTCCGTGTGTTGGGGATGCTTTCTTTGCCTTGATTTGCATAATTAATCCGGGCATTTCTTTGACTTTGGGCCTATCTGCATAGAGGGGAACCTGGTGGAGGACTGGAGGTGGTTGACGTTGAGTCTGTTTATCCAGCTAGAGGCAAGGGTTAGTCCTGACTCCTCTGCAGCTCAAGCTGCAGCACGCCGCTCCTGCAGCAAGGTGATAGTCCTCTGGTGCTCTCCAGAAACGAGCTCTTCACGTAGCCAAAACAGCCAGGAAAGAAACCAAAACCCATTTGGAAGGGAGACTCCAAGGGCTTAGACCTAAGGAAGAAGTTTTTCACCATGAGGGTGGTGAACCAGTGGCACAGGGTGCCCAGAGAGGTGGTGGATGCCCCGTCCCTGGTGAGGTTCAAGGCCAGGTTGGATGGGGCTATGAGCAACCTGGTCTAGTGGAGGATGTCCCTGTGCGTGGCAGGAGGGTTGGACTGGATGACCTTGAAGGTCCCTTCCTACTCGAGTGTTTCTGTGACAGTGATGCAGGAGCTGCAGGGGTTCCCATGGCAGGGGCTTTGGCGTGGCGTTGCTGGCACCTGGAGTTGGCCAACCCAGGATTTGGCCCTGGAACTGCTGTGCTGGTGGCAGGGAAGGTTTGTCCTGTTCCCGTGCAGGTCTATGAAGTGGTTTTTATGAGATCTCTTCCCTCTCTGTGCGATGAAAGCTGCTGGGAGGTCCTGGGAGAGGCTTCCTCGGCCATGGGCATTGACCCAGCCCCTTTACCATCTGCCTCTCCTGTTCATGACACCCTCAGGCTGCAGGGAGTAATTTATAGGCAGAATTGAGAGCATGTCCCCAGGCAGTTACCTCTCTGCCTGTGCTATTTCGGACCATGTGTTTCTGCAGACCTTCTCCCTTCCTCTGTGTGTTGGTTTATATTCCTCAGGAGTCCTGCGCTTGGCCTCAGTCCCCCAGAACCATTCCCCAAACTGGGAAATACCTGTTTTAAATCGGAGAGAAAAACACCGGTGGTTTTGCCCGTGCTCCCAGGGGCTTACAGGACATGGTGGGAAGGGTTTTTTTTAAAACAGAGTCTTTTACTGTGCTTATAAAATAAGGAATGATGCCACAGAGACCAGGTCTTTGCAGGGACAGGACCACGAGCTGAGGTCCTACGGGATCTGTGCATCCTCCCTGTTGTTTCTGCTTTGGCACGATCCACCCCTTTGCTGCCTGGGAAGATGAGAGCTGGGAAGACCCTGGCCCCCTCCTCCGTGCAGCGTGTTTTCCCACTGCTGGGCTGTGATATCCCACTCTGCTATCAGGGGAGTTCGGGAGACTCCCGGCTCCGCTTTTCCTGCTGGCTGCAGGAAGGTTCCCGGTGTGGCCGGGGGGGTGAAACTCCCCAGGACTTGTTTCCTGGTGTTTCTGTCTCCCCGAAGTCATGCTGCATTCCCTTTCGCTGGGGAGATGGGAAAGCTTCTCATCTCTTTCTCAGGATTTCAGGATGGGAAGAGGCTCAGAGGCAAAGCTTGTTCATAAGATGCTCTGATCCTCTTTGTCCACCCTTGCAGCATCGAGACACAGCCACATGAGAGCAGCTGATCCTCCCTGCTTTAGCCTGAAAATGAGTAGAGACCTTCACGCTGGAGTTTGCACTTAAAACTTCCTGGGTAGCCTTAACACGACGCAGTAAGTGTGCAAAAAAAACCCCTCTCCCACATCAGTTCCTCCAGTTCTTCCCCCAGGTCCCCTCCGTGCTTTGAGTGGGAGTTTGAGGCTCAGGTTTCCCCTTGTGAACTGGGGGGAAGGCGCCTTTGATGGTGTTGTGTCAACAAAACTCAACAGCCCAAAGGAGGCAGGAGAGATTCTGCTGTCACCTGCCCCAGGTGGTTGTATCAGATGTGGTCCCTGTGTGGTGGGAGGCTCTTTGGGCTGAGAGAGCCAGAAAGCTGCCCGTTGGTCGCTGAGCGTGAGCGGCACCGTTTGCCCTTGACAGAGCTGTGTGAAAACCTTGCCCTGAGCAAAAAAAAAGCCCTGTTTTCATCAGCCCCCAGAAAACAGGGCCAGGTTTGCAAAACAGTGGGTGAAGTTTCATAATGCTGGTCCCAATCCAGGGCGAGCTGCCTTGTTGGAGGCCTCCTCAGCAATGGGAGCTTGGTGGACCTGAAAGGTGATGTGAGCCCCCGTGAAGGTCTGGAATTCCAAGGAAGGGACAGGGTTGTGTGGCTGAGAGCCAGCAGACATCCAGCCACAAACTGATGAGAAGAGACCTTATTGCCCTCTACAACTACCTAAAAGGAGGTTGTAGTGAGGCTGGTGTTGGTCTCTTCTCCAGAATTGCTGATGACAGGATGAGAGGAAATGGCCTCAAGTTCCATCAGGGGAAGTTTAGGTTGGAGATTAGGAAGAAGTTCTTTACTGGGAGGGTGGTTGGGCACTGGAATGGGCTGCCCAGGGAGGTGGTGGAGTCACCGTCCCTGGGGGTGTTCAAGGAATGGGTTGATGAGGCACTTGAGGCCATGGTCTGATGGTCAGGGATATGATGGGATAAAGGTTGTACTTGATGCCCCTGGAGGTCCCTTCCAACCATAATGATTCTATGATTCTATGATGTGACACCTCTGTGTGTGGCCTGAATAATGAGCAGGACTCATGGTGGTCCAAGGGATTGATGGGGTTTCTGAAGAGCAAACAGTTGTTAGAGTAGTGGAAGCCTTCTCACATTTGGATTTAAAACCCACCCTGTCTGAAGATGTACAGTCTGGGGCTCTGCAGTTCACAAAGGACATCAAACTGCTGGAGCACATCCAGAGGAGGTGGGGAAGGGCCTAGAAGGGATGAGCTGTGAGGAGCGGCTGAGGGCACTTGGGTTGTTCAGCCTGGAGAAGAGAAGGCTGAGGGGTGACCTCACTGCAGTCCATGGGTTCCTCACAAGGGGAAGAGAAGGGGCAGGGACCGATCTCTTCACTCCTGTGACAGTGACAGGACTGGGGGTGACAGGAGGAGCTGAACCAGGGCAGGTTCAGGTTGGGTGTCAGGAGAAGGTTTTTCCCCCAGAGGGTGGTGGAGCACTGGCACAGCTCCCCAGGGCAGTGGGCACAGCACCAACCCTGCCTGAGCTCAAGCAGTGTTTGGGTGATGCTCTCAGGCACATGGGGTGACTTGGGGTGTCCTGCACAGGGACAGGGGTTGGACTCCATGATCCTGGAGGGTCCCTTCCAACTCCACCTGTTCTATGACTCTATGAAGATCTTCCAAGACTGTGCAGGTTGCTCAGTCCTCGGTTGTGTTTTGCATCATCTCTTTGCTGAAGAGCAGCAGCCAGCTCAGACTCGTTGCTGAAATAGCTCTGCCCTGACCCCACGTTGCAACTTTCCTGTTCCCATTGCAGAGTGACTCCCCTTGTGGCAACACAGTTGAGTGATCTCGGGCACATCCTTGCTTTGGGGATTAAAAAAAAACCCTTGCAAAATCCTGCCCTGAGCATGCCAGGAGCCTCTCAGCAGCAGCACTTCTCACTCTCTGGATTGCTGCTGCTCCCCAAGACATTCGTGAGACGTTTCTTAGCAAAACAAACACATTCCCATGGACGTGGGGAAGGAAACAAGGAGAAGCAGGTTTGAAAATAAACTTGTCAAATTTAGCCCAAGTCGTTTGCACTCACAGCCCTTGGCAGGGGGGGGCTGTGGAATGGTCTCGGTGCACCCGGGTGTTTCTGGATGTGGCACAGCATCCAATAGCCTGGTTTAATTGAAGGCACACCTAACTTTTTATTAATAAACTCAGGATCACCTTGAGCACGCTGAAGCCCTGTCATAGCTGCTGGGAATCCAAAGGAGTGAAAAGCCTGGCACAGAATAACACCTCTAATTATGGCTGTGGCTGCAGTGTCTGGCGCTTCAAAGTAGAACAGGTTAATGAAATGGGTGGAAATCCTTTGCAGTGTGTACCCAGCCTTTCTGCTGCCGTATTAAACAAAGCCTGGAAGAGAGGAAAGCTTTCCTCCACCTCTTTTCCTGATCTGCTTTGTTTCTTCCTCGTTGCCCTTTGGGTTTGGGAGCAGCAGGGCGTCCTTCTGCCTTCGCAGCGCTCAAACTTTCCGCCTTATCATCGAAAAACCCCTGACTTTCCCACCATGATTAAAATGCTCCTCGAGCCCTCGAGCCCGGAGTGACTTGACCCCGTTGGAAACTCTGCCTTAATCCTGGTGAGTCTGCTGCCTGAGCGGAGCTTGCTTATCACACAGCTCATTTCTGCCCTGCTCAAACAAAAACACTCACTTCTGGGCTTTGTTCACACTGCTCTTTGGGACAGACACTCTCACAGCCAGCACGGGTTGCTTGGAATTCCTTTGTCCAACTAAATATATCGAGTTTTTTCCCCTCTTTGGGCTCACAGATTTACAAGCAGATGAATAACCAGGAGCAAAGTGGTAGTAGCCTTCATCAACTGTATCCTCCAGCCCGATGTTCCATCAGGCTGGGAGCAAGGAGAAGCAATAAAGGATGAAACCTCTCTGAAATTTAAGAGAAATGAAAAGGCAAATTGCAGCTTTTGGAGAAGAATCCTGGTAACTAGAGACACGTAGTTGTGGGTACATGTAGAA
Source organism: Aegotheles bennettii (assembly GCA_013398125.1). NCBI lineage: Eukaryota > Metazoa > Chordata > Aves > Caprimulgiformes > Aegothelidae > Aegotheles > Aegotheles bennettii. The sequence continues at coordinate 20,174 of VZRW01003353.1, read as the reverse complement.
ATGCTGGATGAGGCCACCCTGTTGCAGCTACGTGGGGCAGTAGCCTGCTGCTCTCGGGTGGAAACTGCACCTGTGCAAACCTTAAACAACTTCTGTTGCTAAACCCCTCGCAGGGAGGGAGCAGGCAGCTGGGTTGGCTGCGTTGGGAAACGGCAAGCTACACCCTGCAAGGAACAACATCCTGGAGTGGGGAGTTTAAACTTCATTGCTGCCCTTGCAGAGAGCAAGCCCAGAGCTTGTTCTGCAGGATCTGAGCTGCAGCTCTGTGGAGCTCGGGTGGTTCTCGGTGCCTTCGGGTCCCTCGTTAGCTGGCCCAGGCAGACAGGTGCTGATTTCTGCCATCCTTCGCTTGGGTGGTTTTGAAAAATGTCTCTAATGAAATTTGTGTCATTAAATATGAAATATTTCCAGGGCAAGAGATGAAAAATCAGGTGAAGGTGGTTTTTTTTCAAAAGCTGTGACACCTCATTGACAAAGCCCTGCTTGTGCATGGAGAGCTGGTATCCAGGAGCTGGTATCCAGGAGCTGGTATCCAGGAGCTGGTGATCCATGCTCTTTGGGTGCAGAAGGATTCTCCATGGCAGTGGTGAGATGTCTAAGCTGGGTAGGTTTAGGTTCACACACACATCTGCCCTCCCTTTGACTTGCCCTGTCTTCCCCTCGTGGCCTCTGGCTGTTTGTATTTAACCTCTGAAAGCTTCTCATCACCTGGTGGACCCATCTTCTGATTCGGTGCTCATCCAGCATCATGTTTTGTGTGGCTCTCACCCTCGGGTCGGACACTGACCCAGCAGGGTTGTGTGAGTTACACCTGGGATGCAGAGGGACAAAATGCAGGTGCAGATGGAAGTGTGTCCTGTGAATGCCTCCACCAAACCAGGCAGGAGAAGCCAAAGGCTCCCCTCTTCTCCCTGGGGGTCTGCACGGCTCTTGGAGCCTGGGGTGTGCTCCCTACAAAAAAAAGGCACCTGCTTGGAGAAGGAGGTTGTTCCAATGCTTCAGAAGTCAAGCTCTTAGACTCTTTAGCTGGTCAGTGTGGTGGGAAATAGGTATGGGCTGGTGGAAAATACACCCATGCCCCCTATTCTCGAGCACCCCAATCTGAAAGCCATCTCACTGCACAGCTTTCTCCATCCTCCCTGCCCTGACCATGCCTGGCTCAGCCTTTCCCCTTGGTCTTGAGTGAATTATCCCTATCCATGCACCCGAGTCGGCTTCCCGGAGCATTTCCAGTGAGCCCCAATATCCACAGAGGTCGTTAAGTCGCTCTGTAACTTCATTCCTCTCTTACAGCTTGAGGATGGGGGCTGAGTTCATTAAATAAGGAGTGACTGGTCCTCACCTTGTCCACAGGGACACCGGGGTGGTGCTGCCATCACCTCTCAGCGTGGCGTGCGTGGCATTGCAGGAATGCGGTGCCGGAGGTGGCTGGGAATGGCTTTGAAGCAGCCAAACCACCTGCACACTAGGGTGGGAAGAGGCCCAGGACTTGGGACTGCTGGTTTGCATCTGATGAGCTGTCACGGTGGTGCTGGGCTTTGCTGGAGATGGTTTGATGTCAGCAGGCTGGTGGTTTCTCTCGCCGTTCCCCACTCTCTGTGTGCCGCGATAGTTGGACGTTCAGCAAATTTTTATCTGCAGATGAAAGCTGGGGGGGAAAACAGTCCCTGCTGTGGGAACTTGGCTCTTTGGAGTGATGGCTCGCCTGCTCTCATCAGCCAGGCACATCCCTGACCCCAATGCTTCCACAGGGAGAGATGCTTCACCCCCTGGATGCCCTCCTGTCCTGCCTTGGACACTTTTGCCTGGCGTGGTTGGAATATGTTGGTGGGGAAATGCAACAGAGGAAGCTGGAGAGAAGTGGCTGGAAGGGGGGTTGGACTAGATGATCCTTCGAGGTCCCTTCCAACCCTAGAATTCTGTGATTCTGTGTTCAAGCCATGGTCTGTTTTTTCTCATCCTTCAGCACAGCTCCAGGAAACTGCAGTTCCCTTTAAGGCAAGGGAAGAGCTGAGGTCTGTACGTTGGTGCAGAAGTGGCATCAGGCAGGAGGAGATCCCATGCATCCATTCATCCTGGAGCCCACGGGTTTGTTTTAGCCCATGGGGTGCTGGATCTCTTCCGTTGAGATCTCAGACATCTGGGGCTCCACACAGGCTGCGATCAAGACACCCTGAAAGAGGGGAGCTGGTTTCTCTTCCCTTTCCCTGTTGCACTCCACAGCTCACAGGCTGCCCCCCCTTCTTGCTGGTGTCTGAAAGGAAGCACCCAGCTGGTCAGAAGAGCTGCAGGGAGCTTTTTGGGAGTGCTTGCTCAGGTGGGACCTGGCCATGGGAAAACCAGCAAGCCTGCTCATCTCATGGAGCAAGAAACTCAGTGAGGAGTGGGTTTGGTGATACCCCGGGCTCCTGAAGGATGAGAGGGAGAGTTTTAAATCCACCCACGTGGTGTTCATCTCTAGAACTTTCTCTTCTCCCTGTGTGGAGCAGCCCTGCACATGCCATTGGTGTGGATCGAGCAGGGAGGTGTGAAAAATCGCTTGTTGCTTTAACCTGGTGGGATTTAGATCCTCAGAGAGAAGCTCCCAGAGGTTAAGGGAGGAATCTTTCCCACTATCGCCTTTATCAGCCTCCGGGATGGACACAGGGAATTTTCAGCCTCCCTGGTCCCCATTTGTGATGCACAAAGTGGCTTGGAGCAGGGATGGGGTGGCCGACTGGTGCACGCTGCTTCTCGGTGTCATGGGGAGCAGGTTCTCATCTTAAACATGACCCCTGGGCTGTCTGGAAATCATAGAATCATTGAATCATTGAATCATAGAACAGGTGGAGTTGGAAGGGACTCTCCAGGATCATGGAGTCCAACCCCTGTCCCTGTGCAGGACACCCCAAGTCACCCCATGTGCCTGAGAGCATCACCCAAATGCTGCTTGAGCTCAGGCAGGGTTGGTGCTGTGCCCACTCTCCTGGGGAGCTGTGCCAGTGCTCCACCACCCTCTGGGGGAAAAACCTTTCCCTGAGATCCAACCTAACCCTCCCCTGGTTCAGCTCCTGCTGTCACCCCCAGTCCTGTCATTGGTCATAGGAATGAGGAGAACGGTCCCTGCCCCTTCTCCTCCCCTCAGGAGGAAGCCACAGACTGCAATGATATTAAATATTGAATATTAAATATTAACTATTATGTGAAATATTCATGATGAGCATGCCATACCAAAATTGGGGAAAACCATTTGTCTGTTAGTAAATCAAAAACCCATGACCTGCAAAAATCCAGTTCCTGGGGTCAGGAATCCTTGTGCAGACAAGCAAGTGGTTGTTGGGAGAGCCAGCGCCTGGAGAATGATTTGCTTTCCAGTGGTCTCAAAGTGCAAGTCTGTAATCTTCCAAACCATCACTTCCCCAAGCAGGAGTTAGGGTTAATTTTGCAAGAGCTGCTTTTTTTTTTTCTATAAGGACTTTTTTTTTTCCACTCAGGGGCCTGACTTTGTCCCGAGGCTTCATTTCACAGCCCTGCAGAGAATTGAATTTCTTGTGGGTCTCTGCTTGTCCGAGTTGGGCTGAGTGGAGCCAAGGTATTTGGAGGCTGTCGGGAGGCTGTGGGAGCAGCCAAGGCATCTGTGAAACCTTCTATTTTATTTCCTTTTCAGGAAAGAAGGCTTAAAAATATGCAAACAGCCACCCCAGCAGCACACACTGGTTGTTTACATTGGTGGTGTCTCAGATAGAATTAATGTGTTGCACCAGAGAGGAAGCTGATAGCCTGAATCAGCTCCTGCCTGGGGCTGGTGCCATCATCCCAGCCCTGGGAGGTACAGAGGTGTGATGGAGGTTCCTCTGACCACGAGCTCCCCCGGGGCATTTTATGGCGAGTTATTCCTTGTTCCCCTTGGGTCTGTTGCAAAACCTCCCCAGCAGGTACATTCACCTTTGGGAGCAGCACCATTCTGGGGTCAGTGCAAGAAAACCCCGCTATCCCACGGCTGGGTGAGCTGGGAAGGAGCTTTGAGGAGCCTTCAGGAAGGTCCCTCTCCGAGGCTTTGGGCAGGCTGTGCTGACATCTATCGGCAAGAGCTCCTTCCAAGGCATCCCAGCCTTGGGCACGCATCCCGACTCCAGCTTCTCCTTTCAGCTGATGCCTTTGCTTGAAGGACCCCATCCACCAAGATTACGTACGGGATACTCCAGATGGAACGTTCAACATTCACTTTACACTGTACACCAGCACGAGGGGCTCTCAAAGACTCCTTAAAAGCTCACAGCTGGGTTTTAGAGCTTTCAGAAAAGCATCTGCTGGAAAATCTCCTGAAATCTGGCAGGCATGCGGAATGACGAAGCACTAGCTCATGCTTGTCTGCTGTCCAGAAGGTGAATATTTCATTCCTGACATTAAATATTTAGCGAGTTTGGTGTTGGATTTACCAGAACGAGGGAGAAAACGTGGAGAAGGGGGAGAGCAGGAGCTGCTGGCTTGGGAATGAGACCCAGGGGGAAGACAGCAAGTGAGGGGAGTTGGACCAAATACCCCTTTGTGTGTTCTGCTGGGGCTTTCAGTGGATATGTGTTGGATTTTAAGGAGCTGCTGTGTTTTCTTTGCCATGGATTTTGAGCCCAGCACAGCCCTGCTCCTCCCGACGCTGAGCTCATTGCGCTTCCTCGCCTCAACATCTCTGGCTGTGCCCACAGGATGCTCCCTAACGCATGGTTGAGGTTTTTTTAGCCCCGTGGTAGCTACAACCTCACTAAATTACACAGCAGCCGTTTCCTGAAACACCAGGAATTCCATGCTGGGCTTCTCCACCACCTCCCTCGTGCTGCGGTGAACGGGACGGGAGCGCGGCTGGAGTGGAAAGTGCGGAGCTCAGCGGAGCTGGGATGTGCTCCCCCCACTAAGCCACACATTCCTCCATGTCCCTTCCCTGCAATTAGCCCCTTCCTGGGACGTCCTGTGGTCTGATGCAGCAATTTCCAGCTCTTCCCTTCGCCTCCTGGAGGGAAGAGGAGTCGCGGGAGCTGAGCAACCCTTTTTCTCCGAGCGTTCAGCTCTTTCATTGCCATCAGAGGAGGTGTCTGTAGGGTGTCAGGCTGTTACTCAACAACTCGAGGGGTTACAGTATCACTCTGGGAGGGGGGAAAACCCGAGTGTTAAAGCAGAAAGGGGTGGATCAGTGGCTGGCATTGGGATTCCACCCACCTAGAGGGGAAAAGCAGCTTGTGCAAGAGTGGCACCCTTCCCCGCAGGGCCAAAGCTGCATTTCCCAAAAGCCAGGTGAGATGATTGGGAAGGGCAGGGAGCAGTCAGCACCTCGGAGTGATGCTGCTGGTGAGAAACGCTCCAGGTAGACCCATAAAACCTTCTCCTGCAGCAGCGAGGTGCATGAACCACAGCCACCCTCCTTTGCATTTCATGAAGAGATATATAAGAGCTATTAAGAGATTAAGGGGTGAAGCCCCGGGGCGTCCTGGCCGCTCTTATCTGGTTGCTGTTTGCTCAACTTGCTGGATAAGGACATTTTTAAGGAGCGTTAGCACGGAGTGACTCAGTAATCCTGTTGCACAGGGTTCAGAGGGCACTGCCACTCCTCAACAGCTCCGTCGGGCTCTGAGTCGCAGCATGTAAGAATTTCCCTTAAAAAAACACAAACCCTGACGGTGACATTGCAAAAGCCTGGAGGTGACTTAACCCTCCCCAGCGGGGATTTCTGCCCCCGCCTCGCCGAGATGGTGAGAAACCAGAGCTCAGGTTCAAGGCTGTGGTTTTGTACTGGGAGCTTGTGTCATAGAAGGGTGGGAATTCAACACTGAGAGCGTGGTGGAAACCTTTTCTGGGTGTAAAGCTCAGGGGTTTGGTTACGTACCCCTCCCTGAGTGGCCAAAAAACCCTCTGCAATGCTCTGCAGGTATTTTTCCCTCACTACCTGATTTCCGTGCTTGCAAAGGTTGTGTCTCCCTGCTGGGGAGATGGATCAGATTGTGTCCAATCTTTCCTTAAACTCTCACAAAGCTGAATTCCTCTCTACTTCCGAGCAAGGAATCTTTATTTTTTGAAGCCAGATTTGAGGGAACACTAAATCTGTGTGGCTTTGGTAAAGGAAAATGATCTTTTCCTGGCTCTCAAAAGCTCTAAGGTTTAGGCAGACCCAGTCAAGGCTGATCTTGAAAATATTTGTAATCCCAATGCCCCGTTTTGGAATGTTTCAGGGATAAAAAGGGTGACTTTCAGGTGCTGCTGGAAGGCAGCTGGCCAAGAAGTCCTAAATGTGGGGCTTGACTTAGGGAAAGATGCAGCGTGCAACGTGCCGGGGTGATGTTCACCCTTCTCATAGGAGCTCTCCTTTGGTGTCTCCCAGATCCAGTGGTAATGCTGGGATTGCTGGGAAGCTGATCCTTTGCTGGGCACACTGTGTTCCAGCTTCATCTCCTCTTTATGAAACTTCACAAGCTGCTGGCAGGGGAAAAGCTCTCGGGCAAATCTGCAGACTGCTGCAGAAAAGTCCTGGCTGGCCTGGGAAGCAGAGGGACTGATTATTCTGTCCTTCCCTGGTTTCCCTTCCCATCCAAGGGGGAGGATTTGGGGATTTCATGCTGCCGTGCAGGTCTGGGGTGGCCCTTTGCGTGATGGAGTGATGAGTAATCCCTCAGCTGGGTGCTGAGGTGGGTGAGGGTTCCACATTGGGACTCGTGGTTTGGCAGCTCCAAGTCTTTGCCAGCCTGGGAGCCTGGCTCAGGAACACACTGCTGGGCAGCAGGTTCCACCCTCTGCCGAGCCATCAGGGACAGCACGAGCTCTCTGTTTCACCAGCAGCTCCCCGAGGGACGCACACGGTGTGAACACGGACGGGACAGCCGGCTCTTCCCACGGGGAAAGCTCTGGGATGGGGCCTTTGGAAGTCAGAGGCAGAGCACGGCAAGTCCAAGCCATCCTTTTAGCCCAGTTTCCACTGGGACATCCCAGAACTGGGTCCATTTTTTTCCCTTCTGAGAAGGAATTTGCTTTTTACTGCTTCTTTCCCAGAGCTCCTGGGGGTGAAAGCCCACAGAGCTTCTGTTCTTCTGCAGGTGGGTTACACAGGAACACTCTGACCTGGCAGAGCTGCAGAGTTCAGGAAGCACCAGCACCGGTCACCAACAAGTGATGCTTTTCCTACCCAGCTGTGCAAGTTCAATGGGCAATGGATTGGGGCAAATAAGGGGCAATGGATGCCAACTGGAGCACAGGAGGTTCCATGTGAATATCAGGAAGAACTTTTTCACTGTGAGAGTGCCAGAGCACTGGACCAGGCTGCCCAGAGAGGCTGTGGAGTCTCCTTGGCTGGAGACATTCAAACCCCACCTGGATGTGTTCCTGTGTGATGGACTCTAGGTGACCCTGCTCTGGCAGGGGGGTTGGACTGGACGAGCTTTTGAGGTCCCTTCCAACCCCTGGGATTCTGTGATTCTGTGATTCTGTGATTCAGCATCTCCCTCTGGCTTTTCCTTCGGGGTTAGAACATGCCCTGCTGATAATGGACCCACCAAAGGAGGTGCATCCTTGTGACAGGGCTTAATTAGTCAAACAATAATGATTTGTTTGCAGGCTCTGGGAGGCAGCTGCTGTGTTTCCAGCCACGACAGAGCCTTGCCCCTGTTTTTTGTGGGTGCAGGCAGTGGCTGTTAGCCCCGAGCACTTCCCCAGGATGGTTTCCTACACCTTTGGTGTGCAGATTGTGGGTGGCTTTTGAACCTCAGGAGCTTGGCTTCCTTGGCGCGTTGGTGTCCACCAAGTGCTGGACGTTTTAATTTCTCAGCTTTGAAATTGGAAGTGCAGCCTGTTTGGGTTTATTCTGAAAAAGGAAATTGGCTGGAGACGACAGTGATCGGATTGCTGGAGTCATGGGGAGAGTAGGAGCATCTCTTGCTGGAGCTAAGGCAGCTGGAGAAGTCCACCAGATCCAGCAGTAACTTGGGGGTGCTGGGACAGCAGCTGGGGATGAGCCAGCAGAGTGCCCAGGTGATCAAGGAGGCCAACAGCATCTTGGCCTGCATCAAGCACAGTGTGGCCAGCAGGAGCAGGGCAGGGATTGTCCCACTGTGCTGGGCACTGGTGAGGCTGCACCTCGAGTGCTGGGGTCAGCTCTGGGCCCCTCACTGCAAAAAAGACCTCGAGGGGCTGGGGGGTGTCCAGAGAAGGGAACAGAGCTGGGGAAGGGACTGGAAAATGTCTGATGGGGAACGGCTGAGGGGGCTGGGGGTGCTCAGCCTGGAGAAGAGGAGGCTCAGGGGGGACCTCCTGGCTCTCTCCAGCTCCCTGAGAGGAGGTTGGGGTGAGGGGGGGGTCGGTCTCTGCCGTGCCCACAGGGAAAGGACAAGAGGGAACGGCCTGAAATTGCAGCAGGGGAGATTCAGGTTGGACATGAGGGACAATTCCTTCCCTGGGAGGGTGATTGGGGGTGGGAATGGGCTGCCCAGGGAGGTGGTGGGGTCACCGTCCCTGGAGGTGTCCAAGAGGTGTCTGGATGTGGTGCTGGGTGATGTGGGTGAGTGGGGATGGAGGTGGAGGTGGGACTGGGTGAGTTTGAAGGGCTCTTCCAACCTCAGTGATTCTGTGATTCTATGGTTCCAAGAGCCCTGCTGTTACCAGTAGCTCTGGTCTCACCTATCTGCAGAAAGCTCAGTCTGACATAACAGAATTCCCCAAAATTTATCCCCTTGATACAACCCCAGGACTCTTTCCACATTTTAACCTTTCCCCAGGACTGTGCAAACCTTTCCCTCTGCTCCAGAGCATCTCTTGGCCCACATTTCCCCAGTCTGAACCCATCCTTTCGTCCAGGTAACCCCACCAAATCAAGCACCATCTTTTTTCCCCCCCTCTTAGTTGTTACTTTCAGCTCCACTTGGCTTTAATTTCTGGAGTTGCTTGGGGTGTAGGTCGAAGGCTGGGCTGGAAATATTCATGCTACACGTGCCCATGGAGCCAGGCTTTGCTTTTGTGTCCACTGATCTCCACACGTGCTGCTCTCCTGCATTAGAGGGCTGAATTAATGGGCTTTAAAAAATGCTTGTGAGGACAGATCCTAAATAGATACCACCCAGAGCTCGTGTCTGGAGCCATCAGGGGCTGGCGGTTCCCTTCCAAACATCCATGGAAGCTGGAGATCTTTGTTTGTTTGTGTTTTGAGAAGCTTTGAGAGCCAGGAAAATCCATCAACTGGGGAAGAAAATAGCTCAGCCCAGCTCTTAGGTGCTCATCCCAAGGGAATAAACGGCGTCAGCTGGGAGGAGATGGCCCTTCTATGTTTAGGAGTAGTGAATTGTGCTACACCCTCTGCGGACTTGAATTCTTATCCCCAAGGAAAGATAATCTGATATCAGGCTGGGTGTGGAGCTGGGAAACCCAGCCAGGAAGGGTCCCTCTCTGCACTCAGCATCGGCCCCGGGAGCGGTGGGAACGGGTGCGAGCAGCAGTGATGCTCTGATGCTCTTCTGTGGGCACCTGGGTCCCTGGTGAGGAGCAGAAGCCGCTTTGTTTTCCCTCCCACGTCAGGTCTGCTCCTGCCAGCCTTTGAAACTCCACTTGGACTTTGAGCAAGTCGTTACGGGGCCCCACATAATTGAGCCGTGTCCCTTTGATGTCCCCGCTGCCCTCGTCCCCACGCTCCTCCACATGCTTCTGAGCTGGAGTCACAAAGGCTGTGGGTCACCTGGGCAGGGCTGGGGTTGCTCTGCCTCCCTCGAGATGCTCCAGCCCTTCCCGGGGTCAGCACCAGTGCCCAGCAGCTCTCCCTGGCTTCAGAGAGAAGTGGTGGTCATTCTTCAGGTGTCAGCTGCTCCTTGCCCACGGGGTTCTGCTCAAACACGAGGTCTCTGAAGCTCTCTCCAGGACAAGAAGCTTGTGGTGTGTCTCTTTTGCATCTTATGGAGTCATCAGACGGTTTGGGGTGGGAGGGACCTTAAAGCTCACCCAGTGCCACCCCCTGCCATGGGCAGGGACACCTCCCACCACACCAGGGTGCTCCAAGCCCCAGCCAACCTGGCCTTCAACACTGCCAGGCAGGGGCAGCCACAGCTCCTCTGGGCACCCTGGGCCAGGCTCCCACCACCCTCACACCAAACAATTTCTCCCTCCCATCCCATCTCCATCTCCCCTCTGGCACTTGGAACCCGTTCCCCCTCGTCCCATCACTCCCTGCCCTTGGCACCAGCCCCTCTCCAGCTTTCCTGGAGCCCCTTCAGGCACTGGAAGGTGCTCCAAGGTCTCCCTGGAGCCTTCTCTTCTCCAGGCTGAACACCCCCAACTCTCTCAGCCTGGCCCCAGAGCAGAGCTGCTCCAGCCCTTGGAGCATCTCCGTGGCCTCCTCTGGACTCTCTCCAACAGCTCCGTGTCCTTCTGGTGTTGGGGACCCCAGAGGTGGCCCCAGCACTGCAGGGGGGGTCTCATGAGAGTGGAGCAGAGGGGGAGAATCCCCTCCCTGGCCCTGCTGCTCACGCTGTGGGGATGCAGCCCAGGATCCCGGGGACCTTCCAGGCTGGAAGCTCACACTGTTGGCTCATGGTGAGCTTCTCCTCACCCAACACCCCAAGTCCTTCACCTTGGGGCTGCCCTCAATCCACTCCCCACCCAGCCTGGATATCCCAGCTGGCTGGAAGAACCTTTCAGAGGCCAACTCTTCCTTTGACTTACAAAATTTGGATCTTTCCCCTGCATAGCAGAACGAAACCCTGCTCACTGCCACCCCTACAACACCCAGCGAGAGGCAAAGCTTCCTGAAGAACCAGGGCCAGCCTGTGCCCTGGGCTGTTTGCGTGGTATTGACTCATTTGGGAACCATCTTGGTGTCTGAGGCTGGGGTTGACCTTCAGGTTACAGCAACAGGAGGGTGGCTTTTCCCACTGCACCATCCCAGACCTTTCTGAGCAAAGTGCCCATCTGTTTCTCCATCTGGGATGACTCCAGCTAACCCTTTCTGTTTAAAAATCACCCAGCCCCCAGCACCTTTCACCCCGTGGTGCCTTGGAGCACCCTTGATGGAGAAGCCCAGGTCAGCTAGAAATGCTTTGAGCAGTTAAGTTTGTGATGTCAAGCATGGGAGAGTAACTTCATGCTCTGCCAGGGAAATGTTTAGGCTGGAAACTTGCTGGTGTGGATGAATGAATTGCACACAGCCACGGGATGAGCCAGGAAAACTGGAATTTGGGAACAAGGAGTAAACATATGTGACCCTCTCCTGGCACTGTTGTATTTAAGGAGACCTTGGCCACGCTGTAGATGTGCTCCATCCAACACAAGGATTGTTTCCTGCACAGCTTTATCCCCCTTTCCCCCCGCAGCCATATCCTGGGAGCAGCAGCAAGATGTGCTTTGTCCCTGGAGAAAGGCTCCAGCACCACCTCCTCTGTGCCTGGTTGCTTTTTGGCCAAGCTCTTCCCAGCCACCACCTGGAACCCATGGCAATCCAACTGCTTTTCTCAGCTGCAGCATCTTAAAATAGCTGCTCTGGTTTCTTTTAAAAATAGTCCCCGTTTCTGCATGTCATTACCTGCTAAAAATGTTTCTCCCAGTCCCATCAGGACATGGGAGGAGAGAGGTTGGTTTGGTGTCCCAGCCTTTTTGGAGAGGGTGACGGTGCTTCTGCGGCCGTGCCCTTGGGCTGCCCCCGGTGCCTGCAGCACCCGTGTTTCTCGGGTGATGTATTGGTGATTATTTTAAAGGGTGACTGCAGAGGGGGAGGACAGAGGATGCTCAGACATTATCAGCCCTGGCCGGCGAGGCTTTAGCTTTTTTCCCTGGAAAGGAATTTGGCCCCGAGCACGTTCAGGAGGTCGCTGAGCTCAGCGCTTTGCGGCGCCGCAGGAAATCCTCCGGGATGCGACGGCATTTTCTGAGCCCAGCACATCCCCACGAGCCCAGGAGGTCCCAAAGTCCCACTCAGGAGCTCCCTGACCCCTCCGGAGCCTTTTGAACCTTGAACAAGCCAAGCAAAAGAAACCTCTTAATAATTTCCAGAGGAGCTCTTCGTTCNCTGCAGGCTTGGGGAGGGGGTGCTTAATTCCCATAGAAAAGGATTTAATTGTGCTGCTGGACAGAAAATGGGGTTGGGTTCACACCGTGAACCTTGTGAGGACCCCAGTGACCTGCCACGAGCCACACCAGATGCATTGGGGCTGGTATTCCCTCTCCCCCCATCCTCGGGGAGAAGTTCCTAGGTATTTGGAGGTAATTATTGCTTTTATTCAGCACTAAAGCAATAATTTGCAGGGATACGTTAGAAAGCCAGCAATTTCCTGCCAGTGAGTGACAGATGTTTTGCCATCCATGAGCTGTGCTTTCAGCCTCCTACTAATTACCATGACACAAATTGGCAGCAGTTTTCTTCCCAGGCTCCAAACTCTTCATTTTGCCTTCTTTTCTGCTATTTTTCTTTTTCAAGGTGGACTCTCCATGGTGTCACACTTCAGTAAAGCTCACGCGGAGGTCGGTGCCTGTGTCTGAGCCTGGTCTGAACCTTTTCCTCCTCTATCCCTGCCCAGGTTCATACCCCTCACCCAAGGCTGGGGCCACACTGGTGGTCTACAAGGACTTGCTTGTGCTGTTTGGTGGGTGGACACGGCCCAGCCCTTACCCTCTGCACCAGCCAGAGAGGTTCTTCGATGAGATCCATACGTACTCGCCCTCTAAGAACTGGTAAGAGCACATCTGGATTCAGAGCCCAGGCTTTGATCCTGGAAAAAATGGGTCTGGAATGCAGCTGGAGGAATGCTGGAGGGTCTCTCGGAGCCTGCTGGGGCTCGTAGGGGAGCTCGGTGTGAAATAAAACCAAACCAAAAAAACACAAGAGGACAGCAAAGATCTGGGCACGCTGCTGTCTGGCACCTCTTGGGTGGTGGCTGCTTCTGCACAGCTCTCAACTTGTACCTAAAATACACCAGAGTGTGCCCACCCAGCCAGGTGGGAAATGGGGACGTGAACATTTTAAACTCCTCATCAATCTGGCTGCAAGAGAGTGAGGTCTCGGAGGAAAGGAGGAGACAAAGCCTTAACTCCTGTGGGTTTTGCTTTTAGCAGTAGTCCAAACCTCACAGCTCCCGTGGCCCTCCAAGGGAGACACAACAAAGCAGATATCTGATATCTGCACTGTTCTGGTCAGCCCTTCCATCTCTTCTCTTCCATCTCTTCCATCTCCACTCTTCGTGAGTGTCCAGCAGCGACCGCAGAGCCAGCAGGAATTTTCCTTTCCCCTTTATAACACCGTTGGGTTGGTTTCCGAGCAGGCTTTCCCACCACTGCCTGTGGGTGAGAAAGGAGCAAATGCTGTAATCAAAGCGGGGCTGGTTCCTGCTCCTCTCTCATTGAGAACTTTTCATCCTCAGAAGTGTCAATTATCCAGAGCTCTCTCGGGCAGTGGCGTTCGGACGCTGTCATTAAAGCCGCGGTGGCAATAAGTCAGGGCAAAGCTTAATTGAAAGGGGCGACATCTCCAACGTGGCCTTGTGACTTTGTCATGCTTGAAAAATGTTTCTCACATTAGTATTTCTAATTAGTTTGGGGATTATTTGAATTTTTGAGGGTTTTCCCTGAGGTTTTCCTCTGTGAAATGTTCTCGAGGACTTGCTGGCCGCTCATCCGGCTCTTCCCTTCCTGACCCGGTGGTGAATGTCTTCCTCCCTCTTCCCCCAGGTGGAACTGCATCGTGACCACCCACGGCCCCCCTCCCATGGCAGGACACTCCTCCTGTGTCATCGAGGACAAAATGATAGTCTTCGGGGGTTCGCTGGGCTCTCGGCAGATGTAAGTCTGGGCTGAGGGTGTCCTCTGCAAGCGAGGAGCGTGTTGTGGTGGTGCCAGAGCAGCTCATGGCATCTGGGAAGGAAATCTCCACCAGGTTTTGGGATCTACAGGCTGCCTTAGCGCATCTTTCGCATCTCTCAGCAAACCCTCTCAAGGCTCCAGCCCTTGGAGAACCCAATTCTGCCACAAAACTCTGCCCTGAACCCATGTTTCACGTGCTCATGGTCTGGTTGTATCCTCAGCACTTGTTGTCTCATCCTTGCAGGAGCAACGACGTCTGGGTGCTGGATCTCGAGCAGTGGGCTTGGTCCAAGCCAAACATCTCCGGGCCCAGCCCTCACCCACGAGGTGGCCAGTCTCAGGTGAGCTCTCCTTCCCCAGCACCCACACTCATGCTGCCAGAGATAGACCAGACACAGCTTCATTTCCAGCTTCCAGGCAGCTCTCAGCAGGTCGCCTGAACCATAGAATCATAGAATCATTATGGTTGGAGGGGACCTCCAGGGTCATCAAGTCCAGCCTTTATCCCATCATATTCCTAACCAATAGACCATTGAAGCTGAAAAGCTGGTGCCTGATTTCTGAGCTGTCTTGGCAGCTTTGCCCCACGGGCCCTTCTTTTCCTCTCCCCATCTGTTCCATGCGGGTGCACTTTTCATCTCGGGCAGGTACCGTGCCGTGTCCCGCGCGTGACTCACAGCTCTAATGAGCATTTCTAGAGGACAAATTGCTGTTTTCACCCAGCCATCATCTCCTGGGGTGGTTTTAAGATCAATGAAGTGTTATCACAAGTTGGTTTGGCTCAGGGCCCTTTTGATTGCTCCGCTCTCCTGATCCTCGGTGCGAGGATCTGGATTGTACCCGCTCCAACACGGCTCTGGTTTTATTGCCTGCCCGGGGCAGGGAGCTCGTGGGAGTCACAGAATCACAGAATGTCAGGGGTTGGAAGGGACCTCTGGAGATCATCCAGTCCAACCCCCCTGCCAGAGCAGGAACCACCTCGATGCGAGTGTCTCCATCACAGCTGGCATCCCCACCTTCCCTTTCTGGTGCACAGGAGGGTGGTCACTGGTTCATCTCAGCCTAGCAGGACACCCAGAAGAGATCATCCTTGATCAACGTGCCCTTCCATCTGCTGGGAAAGGAGATGAAGGGATTAGCTCACCCACCACCAGCACCTAACAAGCTCCTGCCCTCCCAGACAATCCTACCGCCTCCCTTATTTGAAGAGGAGCGTTGAGTCCCTTGCTGTTTGGCTCAGCTTTGCGAAGGGTGATTGCTCTCCTCCACTGGGACAAGGCGGTGGGGTGAACCCTGCATCCCACTTTGCCTTGAGCCCAGCAAACCCAGCTCTCCATCCCAGCTCCTCATCCTGGGGCAGACCAGATTGGGCTGAGGAGCCATAACCTGGCTCTGCTTGCCCTTGGAGGCCTTGCTGACAGCACCAGGGATGGCTCCATGTTCTTCCCGGCCTGAAACACTCTTCTTTGTCCCCTCCAGATCGTGATAGACAATGAAACCATTTTAATCCTCGGTGGCTGTGGTGGTCCCAATGCAGTGAGTATCCTGGGGGGAGCATGGGTGTGAGCTGCACGAGTCCGGCTGTCACTGAGCAGTGGAGTGGGGAGAGGGAGGACTCTGCACCTCACCTGGGTGGCATTACCCTGCAAATATGGACACCCACGCAGTAGGTAGTGCAGAGGAGCTGTCTTGCTATTGCTGGAGACACTTTAATTAAGAATAAAGCACCCCAGGCACTATCTGAGCAGGTTAATTGAGCCTCGGAAGAATTAGCCCTCGTTTATACTCGGGTAGAAGGTGGAGGTGAAGGGATTTGTCCGTGGCCACAGCAGGGTGTAGTCACTCCCGAGCGGTCAGATCCTGATCTGGGTCACCATCCCTCTGTCTGCAGCAGCAGAGCACTGCTCCTGCCTCCCATGGGGTGATCTCACCACCAAACCAGGTTCCTGAGTCTCAAACCAAGGCTCCTGAATCTCAAACCAGGCTCCTAAATCTCAAACCAGGCTCCTGAATCTCAAACCAAGGTTCCTGAGCCTCAAACCAAGGCTCCTGAATCTCAAACCAAGGCTCCTGAGCCTCAAACCAAGGCTCCTGAATCTCAAACCAGGCTCCTAAACCTCAAACCAGGTTCCTAAATCTCAAACCAGGCTCCTGAGTTTCAGACCAAGGCTCCTGAATCTCAAACCAGGGCTCCTAAATCTCAAACCAAGGCTCCTAAACCTCAAACCAAGGTTCCTGAGTCTCAAACCAAGGTTCCTGAATCTCAAACCAAGGCTCCTGAGTCTCACACCAGGCTCCTGAACCTGTCATGCTTTTCTTGGCAGCTGTTTAAAGACGCCTGGCTACTTCACATGCATGTGAACCCCTGGACGTGGCAGCCACTCAAGGTGGAGAACGAAGACCACGGAGCCCCGGAGCTGTGGTGCCATCCTGCTTGCAGGGTATGGATGCACTGGGGTCTCGTATACATCCATTGATCTTTATTGCCTGCCCAGAATGCTCCAAACCCCCTTCTTTTCACCCCAATACGGTGCAAAGGGTCCTCCTGCCACCCATAACCTCTTCTCTCCCCTTCTCCTCTTCCAGGTGGGACAATGTGTCGTGGTGTTCAGCCAAGCTCCCAGCGGGAGAGCCCCGCTGAGCCCCAGCTTGAACTCTCGGCCCTCTCCCATCAGTGCCACGCCGCCCGCCCTGGTGCCCGAGACGCGCGAGTACCGCTCGCAGTCCCCGGTGCACGGCACGGACGAGGCTCCCTGCGTCAACGGCCGCTGGGGCACCCTGCGACCCAGGGCACAGAGGCAGACGCCGTCGGGCTCCCGGGAAGGCAGCCTGTCCCCTGCCCGTGGGGACAGTTCCCCCGTGCTCAACGGGGGGAGTTTATCCCCTGGAGCCACGGCGGCCGGCGGTGCCTCCTTGGACAGCCCCGTGCAGGTGCTGTCGCCCAGCACCCCGTCCGCAGCCGAAGGATGCGACCTCCGAGTGGGGCTGGCCCTGGCACCACGCCGGGGATCGCTGCCCGAGCAGAAGGACCTGAGGCTGGGATCCGTCGACCTGAGCTGGGAACAAAAACCGGGTTCCCTCATCTGCCAGCTGGATGGTGTGGAGGGCAGGACGGTCGGCGCCAGCGTCAGGAACCCCCCCGAGCAAACCAACGGCATCCACACGCCGCCCCACGTCGCCAGCTCCCTCCCGGGCGCCGTCTCGCCCAGCGCTCTCCGGAGGAGCTTGGAGGCTGTCAAAGCCCTTTCTTCCAAAGGCCCCTCGGCTTCTGCAGTGTTGAGCCCTCCCCTGGCTTCATCCCCGGGGTCCCCGGGCGCCGAGACGAGCCCCACGGTGCGGCCAGGCTCTGCCCAAGGTGACGGCCACTCCTTACCTCCCATCGCCCGCCGCCTGGGCCACCACCCTCCCCAGTCCCTCAACGTGGGGAAGCCTTTGTACCAGAGCATGAACTGCAAACCCATGCAGATGTACGTGCTGGACATTAAGGACACCAAGGAGAAAGGACGAGTCAAATGGAAAGTGTTCAACAGCAGTTCAGTGGTGGGGCCGCCCGAAACCAGTTTACACACGGTGGTGCAAGGCAGAGGGGAGTTGATCATATTCGGTGGCCTCATGGACAAGAAACAAAACGTGAAATATTACCCCAAAACCAATGCCTTGTACTTTGTGCGAGCGAAAAGATAATGCGGCCCCAGCCCTTGGCCGCCGCCACCTTCTCCCCTCCCTCCCTGCGGCTCTTCCCTCTCTTCCCCGAGCCCTCGCCCTCTCACGCAGGCGTCCAGACTGTGAATTAGGGAGCAAGAAACCAATAAAATTCCAAGCAAAGCCTCCAGTGCTGCCCTGCCGGTTCCCAGTAAGACCCCAGTTGAGCGAATGGTGGTGACGGGCGGGGAAGGACCCGCGCCGCTCCGACCCGAGCTGAGGATTTGGGGTGAGCAGGTTGGGAATTCTGCTCCCCCCCCGCTCTCCTCCAGAGGTTGGGTTTGGTTTTCCAGGGGTTTGAGAGGCTTCGTCTCTCTCCGGAGCTCCCGATGGGATGGGAGCAAAACGGTTCCGTAGGAGCAAACAGCCAATGGGGGCACTGAGTGTGTCTGTGCTTGGCTCCGTAAGGAAAACGACAGCAATATCCCATGGGAATCTCCCAGCGCTGCAAACCCCTGCTCGGCACAAACACGATGCCTTTTCCCTGCCTCTCGCCCCCTCCGCCTGCTGCTCCTGGTCCTGTGCTCCCTCCGGCACCGCGCCAAGGAAGAAAGGAGAGGATTTTTGTGTCAAAATGCCAAAAATATTAAGAATTAAGGATCCCCCTTCCCTTCCTTGTGCTGGATCAGGCTCTGGGATCAACCCCGAGCCATCCCAATGAGCAAAAAACCCCACCTTTTACCCTAAAACCCCCATTATTCCCCCAAAGCTGAGGATTTTGGCTGCCAGTTCCATCGTAGCCGTCGAGGTTTTGTTTCCCTCAAGAGCCCAAACCCACTGGAGGCTGAGCCAACACCTCGGAGGTGGCAACAGGGCTTGTTTTTCCAGCCAAAAAAGACAAATATTGGTCAATTTGAGGGTGGGAGCAGCCTCGCTGGCAGCAATCCCCCCTCATCCTTGCACGTACCTCCCTCCACAAACAGAATTCCCAAGGGATTGAACCTGGGCATCCTTGGAAACCTCCCTCCTTCCCTTTCCCCTTGATGGGGAGGGGGAAATGGGTGGATTCTGCCAGTTTTTGGTCAACAACCGATACATCGGGATCCCTCCCCAAACCGGCAGTGCCATGACGTGGTCCCTTTTCCTTCTTTTTTCCCCTCTTTTTTTCCTTTTTTCCCCTCTTTTTTTTCCCCACTGAGCTTTTTGCCGGTCGGAGCCTTAAATCCACATGGCAATGGGGAGGGTTTGGCTTCGTCTGTACATAAATCCCTGATTAAATCCAGCCTCTCCCACTCCGATCCCTGGATGTATTTGATGATTTGTCCTAAAAGAAGGCAAAAATGCAATTTTTCCCCCCAAAAAAGCCTCAGGAGCACCTAGGGTGAGCTATGGAATAATTCCCCTTCACCTGAAGCTTCTCCATGGTCAGAGCTTCCTTCCTGCCCTTTGCATGTTCCTCCACCCCAAAAAAAAGTCGGGAAAGGGATGGACAGGACCCTTCTTGGTCCTTCTCCTTGCGCAGAGCATCCCTCAAGGGGCATTTTCCCAATGTTTATGTGGTTTCCATCCTCAAACGGTCCCAAAATCCCCACATCCGGTCCCAAAATACTCCTAACTGGTCCCAAAATCCCAACTGATTCCAAAATACCGAGAACTGGTCCTAAAATCCCCCCAACCAACCCCAAAATTGCCATAACCAGTCCTAAAATCCCCACAGCCAATCCCAAAA
>VZRW01003352.1:1469-17340 GCA_013398125.1 Aegotheles bennettii | reverse complement strand
ATCAAACAGCATACTAGGTAACACATTTGCAAAAGCAAAATTAATTGATACCTGGACTTCAATTATTTTAAATTGACTATTTTTAGTAAGATTTTGAAAAGAAATAATTTGGTCAAAGGTGCAAATCTCCTGCAAGCAATCTTTGCTTGCTGGAGAACACAACCTGCCTGCAGAGGGTTTTGAGAGCTGGGATCTGCATCTGAAATGTTGTGCTGGACATGGATAGGAACAGTAAATCTATGGCCAAAAGCAGACAGTGTTGTAAATAACTAGTTGCCAGATACTTACAATAGTTTATTATGTTGTAAAATAAAGTGTCAGTTTATACTTTTTTTGGTGTAGAGTAGGATTAATATGTATTTTTGTGTAAATATCTGCTATACTTTTACAGAAACAGTTACACTAAGTTTTGCATTTAGCTTGCTTTGCATAGTATGCTATACTTTATAGCTCTAAAATTCACATTAGGGTGTAACAATTTTTTTCCAGCATTTTGCCACATTAGTTCATTTTTAAAGTCTGTCTATTGATATAGTCAATGCAGCATGAAATTATATTTAAAGTATCAACTTATCATCTTAAGATGTGTTTTTATGTTGGAAAGAACATTTCACAATGGCTTTTGATACCTAATAACTTTATTTTACTGAAATTATTTCATGAACAAAGGTATGTTTTTTAGAACAGCTACTTTGGCAACAAGAATTCTAGAGCTAAAGTAGTGCAAGTTAGGGAAACATAACTGAGATGAAGTTGAATGACTCTTAAGTGTAAGTAGCCTCTTCCAGTAGGATGCTGTTTTGTGACAAACTGTAAGTTGTCTACATTTACTGCATGGAAAATACTTATCTCTGTGATTTTAAAATTTCTGTAGGCATTTAATGCATCATTGGAAATAGGATAAATACACTATAGTCTTACTATATTTACTAATTTTGAAAACAATTCGTATTATGAAGTGTTTTTCCTACCAACATGATTGAAAGTACTGGTTTTGTAGAGTAAAGCGAAGATACTACTTGTTAACATGGACGTATTTAGCTTCTGCTTCTGGGAAAGGTAGTAATGTAGAGTCAGAACTTGGATGTGTTAAAAATAGATCTCACTCCATATACACAGTTAAATGAGCAGCTCACAGAAAAGAAATGGATTTTATTATTCCAACCTTCCTAGCTTTCCCAATTAATTAGGTGCCTTAATCAAGGTTATGATTTTGTCTGGGTTTTTTTCCCCAGTTACTTCAATATATGTATTTGTGAATCCACAGAGAAAGTATGAAAATATTAAATTTGATCAGACACACAGTTTAGTATTGGGTTTGGTCCAATCATAACCTTACATGAACATTCAGTCTCTGAGAATGTCTGGATTTGTAACTAGAAAATTCATGGAGCTTCTGAGCAGTAAAATGTTATTGTCTAAATAAGAAAGTAGATATATAAAAATGCTGTGATCAATGAACTAGTAAATTCAGACCTTGAGAAGATGAAGCTTTTCTGTCAGAAATGAGGTTACCTTTGCTATGAATTCAGTTTTAAGTCAGTAGTTACATCAACAAGTTTGTGCGCAAGTTCTCATATCAGTGAAATGATCAATCTGAATTCCGACCCCACCTTGTTTGAAGAGCTGAAATAATGAAGTCAGGGTCATTTAGGTCTTCTTTTCTTCTGTTTACATGCTTTTGGCCAAAATTCACTTAACATAATGGAGTGCATCTTGCTTTGAAATTAATAATTTGATTTTTAAAAATATGTAGAAGAGATGCCTATAAAGGAAAACACAACTCAGGCAATAGTTGAAAATAATAAAATTTCTGTCTTTATTTCAGTAAAAACTGAGGTTCATTCAAGTTGAGATTCAATTAGCTGGAAATTAAATTACACAAATTCTGTCTTACTGTAATACATACCTGTCAGTAACATTAAAACATACTTTTGTAGGTCTTGAGGAATTTGAGCCAAAGACAAGTATTTTGTAGGGACATAGCTGAAAAAAATAAAACTGGATCAGTAGACAGGAAAACATAAATCAGTGCATTAAAGGACTTTCTGTTCTGTCTTCATGGAACCTTCCTCTCTTGTGCATACAATGGAACAACTGTAAATGCATGGGATAAGGCAGGAAAAGTCACACAGGTCTTGTATACTTTCTCCTAGAAAATAACAGAGTATAGGTAAGGAAGTGATGAGGATCAACTTTTCTACTGAGTGATGAGCTTAAAATGAAATATCACAACACTTCTATTTGGTGAAGCATAATTGTGCCAAAGCAGCTAGATTTCTTTGCTCAAACCTATCCCAGTGATTCTATGCCATACTTCCAAAAATGGTAGAGGTACAGAGGGACAATGATAGGAAAAGCAGAAATCAGAACAGTACCCAAGAAATGTCTAGCTAACGTGTTTTCATCAGACAAGGGCAAATTACCTCAGTGTTGTGATCTGCAGCAGATTTGCATGTTCCTTAATGTTTCTTAAAGAAAAAGTTTCTTTGTTGTTGGGATGATGCTGGTGGTTGCACGAGTCACTGCTGCTGTTCAGTGAGTTATACCTGTATCTGCTTTTGAAGAAGATTGCTTTGCATCATGCTTCAGCAACATCATTCTTGTTGGCCCAGCTCTACCACATAGTCGGACTTTCTGAGTCTGTTTCCTGTTTAAGAGAAAGATAAGTTCATAAAAGGAAATAACAGTATGGAAATCCACATCCCAGTGAGACTAGTGCCATAATAAATCTATTTCTGAACAGCTGTCCATGCATGAGTTTTGAACTTACCTGGACATTTTTAGCTGCAAAGCCCAGTGAGGAAAAACGTGACTCACCTATGATATGTGATTTTATTTTACAGGAAAAGGCTCAGTGCTTTCAGAAGACTCTTGCTTCCCAAGCAGATAAATCCACACAGACAGAACTCATAAGCCATGATGTAAGTAGCTCTATCAAACAGTATTTTTTTATCATCTTTGTGGTTGTTCAGACTTCTGTCAGCCTGTTTGCCTCTGCTGCTGTTGTGTCCATGTGTTGATTTAGTGAGATTTACTGGAACACCATTCATCCTTTGCTCTTAAATGCTTCTAAACTTTCTGAAACATGAGCAGATAATTACAACTACCTGCCAGCATACCAATGCCCTATTAATTTTATGCTTCACAAAGAACTGAGAGCATAAGTGAATGTGGAGGATATGTATTAGCGGATTGTAATGTTTTTTTTTCAGTATCCATTTACACACTTATTGACAATTTAATGAAGTTTATTATGTTTATAATTGCCATGTGTTGTCCAAACAGTATTTCAATTTTGAAAGATAATGAAATAAATACAATTTTGCCAAGTGATGTTAAAATTCTGTTTCCTGAAGAGCATGTGTCAGAGTTTCTGCTGGAAGGTGAATTGATAGTATGTATCCTCATGCAAGAACATAGTTAAGAAAGATTCGTTAGCTGTATAAATATATTTTTTTTTCCCAATTTTTAAAAATGAAATTATTCTGTCTGTGGGACATTGGTTGAATATGTGTAAGAGACTCACTTGTTTATATGAGCCTTCTTGAACAATCTTTGATTAAGAATGCCACAATGTGGAGTATTTAGCACAGTTCTGTTCTGTAATTTGAGCAAAATCTAACAATACTGCTTACCAGACTGTCCTGCGAAATAAGGCTGTTTCTGTATTGGTGTATATCAACATGCTGCTTCAAATTTATAAAAAGAACACTGGAATTAAAGCAGGTTTTGAAACATTCTTTTCAGTATGTATTCTATCACTGGAGCCTTAAAGTTTTGTCTTCTGAGTCTTTGGATAGCTTTCTGAAGATAGAAACCTAAAAATTCCATGTTTTAATCTGAAAAGATTTTGAAGCAAACTATGCTTTGGTGTTTTTCCAGACTGTCTTTTAAGCTGATTCAAGTCAGGAATACTAACTTTAAAAAAAAAAATACTTTGAACTAAAATTCAGTTATGATTTTTACTCAACACTTGTGGGTTGTTTATTTTATTTGGTTTGAGTATTTTTTTATTTGGGGCAAATAAGTCAGTACTTTACTCAGTGTATCTATCTGCACTAATTTCTTGTTTGTGGGTTGTCAAATACAAACCCCTACGTTCTATTGTGTCTGTGAAATAATGTCTGTTGGAATTTACAGAAACTGTGAGATATATATTAATCGTGAAAATCCTATAATATTCAAAAACACTTGAGAACATTTTTGTATATTGCAATGCTATATCACTTTCTTCTGGGACTAATTATCCTTAACAGCTAATTTATTACATTTTGGCTGGTAAATAAAAGCCTTTCACTAAAAATGAGAATAAGCTATTTGTAGGGTTCGGTTGGTGGTTGTTTGGGGTTTTTTTAAGCAAACGTAATTTATGCATTTGGTTGTTGTCTCCCAAATCAAATATAAGCTGCAGAGATCCATGCTGTTAACAGATTTTTTTAATTTTTATTTTTTTCTTTTTCCAGTCTGTGTTCACTTGGAGTTTGGGGAGGGGAGGAGGTCTTCTGTCAGTAAAGTAGATGGTTGCTGATTCTGCAATAAAATTAGAACCCTCTCCCCCAAACAGGTAGTTTTCTGGCAAGAGATCTGAGTATTAAAGATAGTAATAACAATAATTTTAAAACATCCTTTTCTTTAGCAGCATTCTCTTCAACATTATTGGAACACATTTTTCAACATTCCCTGGTAAAATGCCCCTACCATGTCACGGTTGCAATTACATATTTTCTTATATAGGATGTTGCAATGCAAAAACAAAAGCAAATGTAGAATGTTTTTGTATGGAACAACACATCCATCTGTATCTTGTGTGAAAATTGCATTACAAGGAATTGATCACAGAGAAAGTTGCACTAATCTACAGGAATAAGATATGCTTACTATGGTCATTGTGAAAGGGTTTCAATGAAGAAGAATGAGCAAAGAAATAGTGCTAACACTTTTTGTAATGTTGATAAAAACTTTTGGTCACTTAGTTATTAGGCTGTGCAGATTTTCTTCAAAAGATAGCTATTAAAGGTAATGGTAGGTTCAACTGTGTTTCTGTTGAAACCAAATGACAATTATATTTATATTCTTTGCTTTTATATGAGAATTTAGACACCAAGTTGTAACCCTGGCAAGTAGTATCTACACATCATTTTATTCAGGATGTGCACAAGGGTGTATAACTACAAGAATATTGTGCTGATGTGAAATCAGATTAAATAGAAAAACACAAAACAGATCAGAGCCTGCAAGATATAATTTTCACCCCATTCATCACACATTCTGAAAATACCATACATTGAATACTGAAGATATCTAGTTTAGCGGGTAAGCAGAAAATTTAACTTCCTTCTGTCATCACTACAGATTTGCTGCTGTAATTAAAAAACAAAAACAAAACAAAAACAAAACAAAACAAAAATCACCTGTTTTAATGCAACTTTAGAAGCTAATGATGAAAATTGGATGAAAGTGTTACCAGGAATTTGCATAGCATTATTTCATCAATGTTGTATGAATATTGCTATACATTTCTGAATGTAGTATTCCAGAATAGTTCCTTTTATATTCTTTCATATTCTTTTGTTTCATTATATAAACTTACTAGTTGCCTATTTTGCAATGCAAAAAGAACTGAGACAGGTTAGCCCCCAAAAGAAAGCAATACTCTATTTTGTTTGACTTCTGGACAATGTCTCCAGTAGTTAAGAGACTATTCTTTAGCCTTGGCATTCATTTAGTCACGTTGTCAAAAGTAAATGGAAGTTCTGACTTTGACTTAGACAAGAAATGAATCCTTTCGTTCACAGCATATACAGTAATGAAAAAAGGCTAGTCTAGTCTATATTTAAGAAGTAATGGGTGAAGAAAGAAGGAATTCAATGTTTCAAAGGGAAGAAATGTTCTTGTCTCTGTGGAGCTGCTCTGAAAAAAATTAAACAGTGTTTACTGAGTGTTTCGGGTAAATATCTGAGAGTTTACCAGAATGGAAGTTAATATAGTGTATTTTATGTTAGCAGGTATACCATAATTACCGTCATTTTCTAGCTATCAGCAAAGTTTGGATCAGTCAATGTCCTGCAATACTTGTAAATTGTTGGATAATACTTCTGATAGATTTATCTTTTTTCTCCCATGCAGCACACTGAGATTTTTTAACTGAAATTGCTTTAGAGTACTGTATTAACAAGTAAGGGGAAGCTAGAGTCTGTAGCAGTAAAGATAATGTTTCTCATAAAGAACTGTTTGAACTGGAAAGCACACTGCTTAATCTCTTTTCTGTATGGAGACAATCTAATGTGAAACTTAATTATGGAATTAAAACATAAAGTTTAAAATAAGTTTTGATAAGGAGGCAAAAGGTCTTCCATGATGAGAAATGCTACAGTTTCCTTAGGTGATTAACGTGACCACTTTGCTACTTGACTAAATTGGAAGTAAAGTATCAAGCCAACTGCTGTGTGTATTCAAGGGAAGACATCAGAAAGTAATCGGGGTTCCTTAGAAAGCTAATTGCTTTCTACTGCGGAATGTCAAGGGATCTCCACCTTATGATAGCCCTAAATTTATTGTGATTTCCAATATGTGTACCAAGAATAATTTAAGACATATTTGGATTCTTGCAGAAAGAGCCGTGTGCGCAAGTTTGAAGTGGGAGACTGCTAAATAATAAATTATTAATGTGTCTTAAATAATCAATGTCAATTTAACCATCCTTCATCTTACTTTGTTTGCAAACTCTTATTTTATTGAGAGATCGAGAAATAATTTCTTTCATGTTGATCAGGTTACTAGAAGGGACTGGAAGATAAATAGATACAGTCAACTAGGATTGTGACTGATTGCAAGACCATGTTAAGCGATACTACTCTGGTAATGGCTGCTAACTAAATAGGTAGTCCAAAGTCTCACGCAGACATCACACAAACACTCTGCAACATGTGCCATTGCTAATGAGTTTTCATTAACATGTGTCTCAAAAGCTGAATTAAACAATCACAGTACAGCTCTCTATTTCTGTCACCAAAAAAATCTGACTCAGCACTACTTTGATAATCATAGAATAATAGAATGGTTTGTGTTGGAAGGGACCTTAAAGTTACAACCCCCGTGCCGTGGGCAGGGACACCGCTCACTACACCATGTTGCTCAAAGCCCCATCCAACCTGGCCTTGAGCACTGCCAGGGAGGTGGCATGCACAACCTCCCTGGGTAACCTGTCCTAGTGTCTTACCACCCTCACAGTAAAGAACTTCTTCCTAATATCCAGTCCAAATGTACCTTCCTTTACTTTGAACTCATTCCCCCTTGTTCTATCCCTACATGCCCTCGTAAAAAGTCCCTCTCTAGCATTCCTGTAGGACCCTTCAGGCACAGGAAGGTGCTCTAAGGTCTCCCTGGAGCTTTCTCTTCTCCAGACTGAACAACCCCAACTTTCTGAGCCTTTATCAACCTTTATCTTAATCTTTATCAGCCTTTGGATTAAAAGAATTTGTACTTAATTTTATTCTATACGGAGTAAAAATTCCTAAGAGCTGATGTGATTTCTGCAATGTCTTTCCCGTGTTTGCCTTGTGCTGATATTATAGGTTTCACATCTCAGAACTTATATGCTTTTTGTCTTTGCCTTTCATACTGAGAGTAAAGCTGATGTAAACAGGTTTTGGACTAGCCCTTAACTCATTCCCCATTTAATGAGAATCCTTACCAATTTACTGGTCTTTACATTTTGTATTATACTTCTAAAGTCTCAGACAACAAACTTGCATGGTAATGCTCCCGGTCTGCTTACTGTTTCCTACTGTTTGATTTGCATAGCTACGAACAAAAATTACCTTTCCTTGGTGATCACCCGCATTGCATTTACAACAGTGCTGGATAATACATGAGTAGGGACTGACTCTAAACACCTGTACTACCATGCAATACTAAAATTAATAAGTATTCATACTAATACCATTTTTCAGGGTATTTGTTTTGTAGCTTGCTGTACATTACCTTGGACAGCATGCCCCCATTTCCCTCTCAAAGCCTGGGCACTACTTTCTGCAGAGCCTCTGTGTTTCACTAGGAGGGAGTGGAAGATGTGGAGGTGTATGCACTAACTGTTCCCCTCCACCTCCCTTCTGTGCTTCTTATCCTCTCTGGCAGCCAGCCAGCAACATACATGGATGCTGTGAGGGTCCATGTTGCATTGTGTCCTTTATTTTAGGAAGGCAGGGGAACAAAAATTCATGAACTTATTGTACTTTCCAATTTCATCTAAATATATTCCTGACCACAGTATTGCATAGTTTGTTACAGTGTGAAAGGAGTTGCATTTTGCCACCTAAAACAGAAAATACATCCTGCTTCTGCCTCCTCCCCTCCCCCATGTCCACCTGCTATTATATGTTAGTACTAGATTATTTTTCTCCATTTATTTCTTATGTTCTCTATGAGTTTGTTTTCTAACATATACAATGAAATCATGCAAACTTGTCCAGAATATACATTTTTCTAAAGCAAAATTAATTAAAAAAAACCCCCAAACAACTTTTAGAAATCAACCATTAACCATGTCAGTTTTTGCATTGCTTGTACTTCTGTGTACCTATTCATATCTGGATATCCAAGTTGTTCTTGACATGCTAATTCCTTTCCCAGAACTTCCTAGCAGTCATTTTCTCTTCATCTCATGTCCAATTTCCTTTTTTAGTATAAAATTTCAAAACACTGTTTAAAAATCTATGTGTTTTAGATTGTCCTACTTCTGCAAATTCTGTCAAAGCTTTCATCCATTAATCATGAATTATTACACTGACACATTTTTGGTTTTAATGATTGCCTCCCACCAACCCTTACCAAACATCTTGCCTCACCATCAAACTCTTAGGTACTTGGTGTTTGAATTCCATTTAGCGACAGTTCATGAACATGAATGTATTTTTACACTGCTCACTACGGGGATAAACAGTTCAAGTTACCAGTTCTGAACTTGCCAGAGGTTGCTTGCTTGTGCCGAGGTTTCGGTGTCTGTGGTGCTATACAAAAATCAATAGAAGTTTCCACATTAGACTTCAAAAGTAACTGGGTTCTGGGACTGAAGCTGAGACTTGCTGTATGGAAAAGACAGGCTTCCACTAATCACTTGAATTCTGTGGCTGATTTATCAACTGGTATTATGCATTTAATTTTGCCATCTCTAGGAATAAAGAACAGTAAAATTTACATTTTGTAGAGGTGCTCAATTAGTATGAATGATCTTCAGTTTTGGTTTGTGGAATGCAAGTTGGCTTCTTGCTGCTTGTATAAATGAACTGTCTGCTGTTTAAATATTTGTAGTAATATGTGGCTTGATAATATAGTAGCTGAGTTTCCTTGTAGACCAGAATTTAATATAACACTGTAGTCTCTGTATCTTTAAAAATATTGTTTTCCTGTAATATACTCTGCAATAAGAATGCAGTGCTTTTCTTGCCTGTTAAAGTGTTCCATCTTTCTACTTATTCTACATTCCTCTGTCATGAACTTCTTCTGTCTTAGTATCTGAAGGTACACTGTTGCTATCTTGCTTTTAACGTGCAATAAAATATGAGATACTTAGAAATACTGTCACTAACTTTTGCTTGTCTTGGGGAGAGAAGAAGGGGAAGAAGGAAAGGAAGGTATTCAGTTACTACTACTTACTCATCCTAGAAGTTGTTTTTTGAAGGTAGTGCTTCTTCCACTTTTTCTGCATTAGCTCCATCACTTTCTTCTCTTAATAGTTCTCCTGAAGTTTACTTTTTCATTTAAGCACATCCATCTAGACCATTTTTTACTTTATTTTTTCTTATTTTTACTGTAATTTGTGTAGTACTTATAATTGAGTATGACTAGCCAAAATGTTATCCCAGTAGTGTATTTTCAGCATGTTATAATTACATTGTTTCTATCATAAAGATGATACCAGGCAGTTCATGACATCTCTAAGTATTCATTAAATGAGCAGTTATCTCTAAAATTAATAATATGTTTTTACTGCATCCACTCTGATCTGTTATGCTAAGGACAGAAAAAAGTAGGACACTGACAAACAAGACCTTTCAGTAATTTTTATTTGATTGAAATTGAAAAGCCATCAGTGTACCACTAGGTTATACCTTGCTGACTCGGTTCATGCATTATGCTGGATACTAGCAGTGTCCTATTTGTCAGGCCAGAAAATGTTTTGGGAATATCATAGCATCACTGAAATCTTTTGTCTTTTGTTCAAAAGAATGAGCTGAGGATTTAGTAAAGTGCATTTGATAATAATCAGAGATTCTCACATATAGCAACATTTTGCAGTAGGCTTTGAGTATATTTTCTTAAAAATTAGAAAAACTTGGATTCAACTTGAAGAAAAGATCAACAAGCAAAATTCAGAAATGAAGCATGGATAACCACTGTATTGTAAAGCAACGTGTATCATTTTTGTCATATTAGTGCGTTTAGAATGAGTGCCTTTTAATGCAGAATGATCTACTTACACAGTTTTATCATAATGTGGAAATGTTTTCATGTTGTGTGCATGCTGCATGTAGATTGCCTCTATTAGCATAAACTAACTCACTCTGGTGACCTTTTTCCTGTACAAACATCGCATTTGTTGTACATAACTGTTTTCTAACTAGAACTGCGTCATGCACAGGCTGATGAGTCATATTTCTGTTTTTGTATGCATTGTCACTTAATTCCTTGTTATGTTGATCATTAGTGTGAAAGAAGCTTCATTATTACATGCTGCCTGCATGACTGCATACAGCAGAAATGATCATTTTTCATTTAACTTTGTGTTGTCATCAAACCATGCATCTCTAAGATTTCATTTCATTTCCTTTTTTCTTTTCTTTCTGTTTTTTTTTCTTTTTTAAGGCCCTGTGGAATTCTTCATGTTCTGAAGGCTTAGTTTACAAACCTATCAGCATCTCATTGGTTCCATCATTATTAAATTAAAAAGCAACATCTGGACACTCTGCACTTATGGATTTAATTAAATGCTGCTGTATGTGAAATGAGCTGCAAGTTACCAATACTGGCAAAATTCTGCTACTTAATATTTGTATTATCGACAGTTAACCATCACTTTTCTTGGCAGTAATATCTTTATTATTAAATATATCTATGAATAAATTATTAGTAAGCTATCACAAAGTTGTTATCTGAAATAAAACTCAATTATTCTTACCAATTTGTGCCCTTAATCATCCATTGGTGATTCAGTACAAGTAAGAAAATCTTTCAGTGATGCTTCAAGATCTGGAAACCCAAGGAAACTTAGTTTTTAAAACCTCTATTTGTTGTCTTCCAGTAATAATACTTTTGCACTGATTGTGAGTACGGGGTCAGCACCTTTCAATGTGTGGTCTATTTGATGAATATTCTTAAAGATGTATGTAATTCTTATGTGTGATTCAAGAGACATTTCTGCAGGGAATTTTGTAAGCTTTTACAAGGCCAGAATTTACCCAGTTTCATCCCAGGAAATAGGAGAGCTGATTCAAAAAACACCCTGATTTTTTTAATCAATTAAAATCATAGCTTTAGTCTGCTTTTTATCTTGCTTTCCAAGCCCTTCAGCTTCTAAGAGACATTACTAAGACAGCACCAATGAGAGCAAAGTGAGTATTTTGTTTGCTGGACATGACTGTGCTGTGTGAGTGGATGGCTGTTGTCCAAAGAAGCGGGGACTGGAAAGAGGGAAAGGTAATTCCTGGTTTACGGCTTTATTAAGCAAGAAGTCAAAAGCCAACTGGAGAGTTCACCACAAACTCTGTCACCATTATTAATTGCTTTGGTGTTCGCTTACCCTGGGTTGACTTCATTCACCTGAGGATGCAGTCCACACCCTTACCAGGTAAGATAAGAAAGTGCTTATGCCAGCAGTATTCTTAAATATGCTAATATCTTTTCTTACTGCTAATCTCTTTTCTTACTAACAAGAGACAATGCTTGAATTTTATTACTATGTCATTTCAATCAGGCCTCGTAGTATATAATAAGAACAGTTATTCAACTGGAGCAACTATTTAGCACCTGTACCTTTAATTTCAAACAGAGGACATGCTACTCTCATCTAAAAATAACATTTCACAAGTTATTCTTAAATGGATCTGAACTGAAAATAAAAGCAATCAACTGAATATTCATGTGGGTCTTTAAAGTGAATGAACCTTCTTCACAAGATGGTGTTGCGTTATGTTGGCTGATTCTGTACCATTTAACATGATGTTATTTTTTATCAATCTTACATCATCTTTTATTTTGTTTGCAACAGCCATCTTCAGCATTGTCTCTCACCCATTTGATCAGTCTTCCTGAAACATCTTAGTGTGTGTAATTGCATAGTTCTTACTGTACTTGTTGGAAGTGTCTTGAAAAAACAATTAAGTAGCAAATACATAATTTAAAGAAACAATGGAAATGATTGTGTGTATTATCCTTTCGAACTTCACCTTCCTTGTTGAACTTCATCTGCTGCCATTCTTCCTTCTCTTCCTGGGTACCAGAAAATTGTTTTTGTAATCATTGATGAGCATAGAAATGTGTACCTCATCCTGTCTCTCATGCTTTCTTTTTTTCATCACCATCCTTATTATGGTAATATTTTCAGTCCTGGTAGGGTACTGTTATCTGGAAGAGGATAGAGAGAACATTTTTAATTGTGATTCTTTGGCACAGAGATCAGTATTTTGCTTAAAGAAATAGATATTGGAGATGGAGAGGGTTGTAAAAAACACCTTTGTTAAGTCAGTGAAAGAAGAGTGGAAGAGAAAAAAATGTTTTCAGGATTCCGATGAAGAAGAAAACTAGTTTCACTTCCTGAATGAACAAGCTTTGTACCTGTTCCTCCTAAGTCTGTGAAAGAATACTTAAAATACTCAAATACCTAGTGTATTTCTAAACCTGTCACCTGATAGAGGTGTTGCTAGCAGCTGTCATTTCAGTGCAAAATTGAACACAGCCTTTTGACTTTGGGAGTAAAGAGTGTAAGAGTTGAGATTTTCATTTCCCCATGAAATTACCCATCATTTCCAATAGTTGTTTTGCAATTTCTTTGTTTTATTTTCATTTTTCTACAACTTTACAAGCAGTATGAACCAATAAGAAATTACTCAGGTTTGGTTTTGCTCACATAGCATTTGAGTGGTTTGGTCATGATTGACAAATACTATTCAGACTTCAAGGCGACATAATCAGTGTGGGCAAAGCCCACACTTTATATGAATAGGCAAGAATTAATGCTAGTTTAATTAAAGTCTTAACAGTCTGATCAAAGATTTATTTTTTAAATTATTTGAATTACAGTGACACTAGGACATCTAGTTCAAACAGTCAAAAAATTAAATGTACATAAAGTTCCTAGTGCCTATCTCGTTCTTTGATATATTGCTTACTCTGGCACGGCCCCTTGTGATCCGAAGGTCAATGGATTCAGGTCAGTTGTGGGAGTGGCAGCATTACAGTAAATCTGGTATTGCAAATCCTTGGCAGGAGTCTGTTGTTAATGTTGATGATTTCTTTCTCCTCGTTCTAGAATCCAGTTGATATTGATATGTTTGTTAACACGCTTCACACCTTGCTCTTTATCATTAGTTTCAAGTTCACATGGCATCTCTGTTAACCTCACACTGGTTTTACCACACCCCAAAGCTTTCTTTCCTTTGATGGTGAGTAACTGGCCATAACAGAGATGTTTGTAGTCCTGGAGCCTCTGGTGTCATCCAGTGCCTGTAAGTATTTGGATTTCTTGTTATTGGAAGATCTTCTTCACAGAGTAAGTGCTTGTTACTGGTATCTGTAAGATACATAGAGCTGACAAAGCCTCCCCTGCCCCCATCCCCAGTACCAAAACCTTGCCATGGAAGCCCAATACAAGGTGTTACACCACACAGCTGTAAAAAGCTGAACAACAACTAGTGCAAAAAAGGTAATAGTAACCTGGTTGTTAGATAACTGCTCTTTAGAGGTGAAATAAATATCCAGGCGTGCTGAGCAAAAACAAATCATGATGCCTATGTTGTCAGTTTGATCTAAAGCCTGTGTCTTGTTACAAAGAATGGCAACAACATGTTAACTGGGATACAACTGTAAAACAGTATTGGCAAAATACTTTGTTCTTGTTCTGAACATTGATATTTTTGCAGATGTTTCTTATTTTAACTAGCACATATTGTTCTTTCTCTATTTGATGCTTTGCAAGTCGTACCAGTTAACCTGAGTTTGCTTTCTGTGCTTTCCTTCAGGGACTTCTGAATGTGTAAGTGCAGTGCTGTTTGATACAGCATGGAAGGGTAAAAAGTAGAAATTGAGTCACTGGATTTAAAATTGCAAAGGTGCAGAAATGTTACAGCTAGAGCAAATATTCTGTGGTAAATGTTGAGAGGTTGAGAAGGAAGAAGAGTGATTTTAAGAGTTACACGCAATCAGAGCGGTAGAGAAGTCTCAAAAAGCCTGGGGTGAGATAGAAAGGCAGAAGGGTTACACCCTACTTAAATTGAGGGCAGATTTTTTTTGTCAGTACTTTTTTTTAAAAAATAATCTTCTGAAGCAATTTCAATATGAAAACATGCAGAACAGTGTGGATACTGGCATATAAATTATTCTGCTGTACCTCAATATGCATTTGGGAAAATAAATTATTCCTATAGCTTACATTGTTTGCAACAGGTCTCTAAAATAATTTGAAACATAATCATTGAGGCTGTTTGTGGGCATAGTTACTGTGTGCATGATGAAAGGGCTGGAAATTCTGTTGTTCTTGAACAGTTAGGAAATCAGTGGCTTATCTTCTGGAGCTGAGTTTAACCAGTGTTAATCAGTGGTTTTAAGTATATGTACACTATTTGGTCACTTAGATTATAGTTTAAACTCTTTAGTATGCTTTAAACTTTTATGTAAGTGTCAAAACTGTAAGAGGTTAGGAGGATAAAGTTAGCATATAAAATATGACCTATGTTATACCAATAATAGAAACAGGAAATGCATTTTTTATCCCTGACCTGGGGATAGGTAGTACTTTCACAACAGAAGTGCCATGAGAACTATAACCAGGCTGTGTACTCTGCCTTCATTTCAATACAGTGCTCTTTTAGTATTAATTTATTCATTTTGAGTATTCAAAGTTTCTACTTCTTAAGAGTCAACAGAATATTAACATTAATGATAAAACAACAAGAAGTAGCATGAAGGGAAAGGATTATTAGGGAGATTTGGGTAATAGTAATAAGTTTCTTTCGTAGTGTACGAAAAGGAATTAAATTGAAAACAGAATCTACTGGATATCAGCCATAAAAGAAAAAAAAGGTCTGTTTGACTACTAGCAAATGCACTACAAAGAAGCTTGCAAAGATGTATTTTTGTGTGTGTATGTATCAAATCATGCTGAAGTTGAAGGCACATGAATTAGAGATATTATAACTTTATATTCACTACCAACTTCATTACAGAATCACAGAATCACAGAATCTAAGGGGTTGGAAGGGACCTCGAAAGATCATCTAGTCCACCCCCCCTGCCAGAGCAGGGTCACCTACAGTACATCACACAGGAACGCATCCAGGCGGGTTTTGAATGTCTCCAGCCAAGGAGACTCCACAACCTCTCTGGGCAGCCTGTTCCAGTGCTCTGGCACTGTCACAGTGAAAAAGTTTTTCCTGATATTCACATGGAACCTCCTATGCTCCAGTTTAAAACCATTGCCCCTTGTCCTATCATTAGTCATTACTGACAAAAGCTTGGCTCCATCGTCCTGACACTCACCCTTTACATATTTGTAAACATGGATGAGGTCACCCCTCAGCCTCCTTTTCTCCAAGCTAAAGAGACCCAGCTCCCTCAGCCTCTCCTCATAAGGGAGATGTTCCACTCCCTTCATCAT